>JAFLJL010009839.1:8117-26388 GCA_018398815.1 Conus ventricosus
GTTTTTTCCTTGTGTACTTCCTTAAGATTACGACGAAAAGCAAGAGAGGGGGAAGGCGATAACGTAAGTTTGTGTTTCCTTTCGGATTTTTCTGTTCACTTCTCGATGTGAAAAATTAAAAAAAAAAAGAAAGAGTATTGAAGATTACTGGTTAGGTATAAACATATTAAGAGAAGGTGTCAGAGAGAATGTAGGCTTGCTCACTCCAATTATGTTAATTCGATGATTTCAGGTGATCATCAAAACAAGAAATTATGGTCTTACACAAGGAGTAAGAGACAGAACAACATTGGGATTCCAGACCGGAGAAAACAACCAGAATAACCTAATACAGGACCCTGAAGGGAAAGCAAATTTACTAAACAAGCAGATTTGTTCAGTTTTCTCAAATCCCAAACCTTTAATTAACGTGTAGACTAAAGGATGATGATAAACTCCTTGAAATGCAAAACATCAAAGTAAACAAAGCAGGAGTATTTAAGTTACTGACCAACATCAATGAAAACAAAGCTACTGGTCCCAATGGCGTTCCTGGCAAGCTCTTAAAATTATGTGCCAATGAATTGAGTGAGGTATACCAACTACTTTACAAGCTTCACTGGACCAGGGAGTAATATACCTGATGAGTGGCGAGATGCGAGCATTGTTCCCTTAGTCAAAAAGGGTGACAAAACAAAAGCAGAGAACTATAGACCTGTATCTCTTACATCCATATCAGCAAAACTACTTGAACACATAATATATAGTAGCATAATGGACCATCTGACAAATATGACTTCTTAAATAACACCCAGCATGGTTTTAGACAGCGAAGGAGTTGTGAGACTCAACTTATATAACAACTCTCAATGATTTTAATAACTGTCTTAACAACAGACAGCAAATAGATGCAATTTTATTGGACTTTTCTAAAGCCTTTGATAAGGTTGACCATGAGGGCCTGCTGCTTAAATTAGAACACATCGGCATTGGCGGTTCTTTGCTAAAATGGCTAGATCATTCCTCGTTAGGAGAACGCAGAAAGTTGTTGTGGAAGGGTCGTCATCCCATTGTAAACCAGTCTTGTCAGGTGTACCACAGGGAACTGTTCTGGGGCCCTTGTTTCTCTTAATTTTCAAATATAAATGACATAAGTAGAAATCTCTCTCCTGGAACTACTATAAGGCTTTTTGCAGATGACAGCTTAGTATATATAGAACAATCAGAAGCAAGAATGATACACGCATTCTACAAGAAGATCTAAACGCTTTACAAGAGTGGGAAAGAACTTGGAAAATGGAATTTCATCCCCAAAAGTTCCAAGTGTTGCGTATATGCAGACCTGTGCACCCCCGTATTTCTCCGTATTTAGTACGGATTTAAGCTGGGGATACGGAAATACTGATAGTGCGCTCAAAATACGGATTTACTCGCCACCGAAATACGGTATCGGCTGCTACGATCTCCGCCGCAAAAATTGAAATTTTGCACAGTCACCTTAGCGGTGAAGCTAAGGACATAATCAGGCGCGGAGAATGCAATTCCGTTGTCAGGTGAACGAAAGTTTTTTGCGAAGTCGTTGGTCTCGCCTGCCGTTAGATAATAATAATATCATATGAGCAGACTATACATTGAGGGCAAACGAAGTTATCTTGTGTACATTTACATTGGCAATGTCACTCGACTTTGTCATGAAAACTGCGGCCTAGCTCCGTATCTCGTACCGCGTGCGTTCAAACATGGCGGATGACGAAGCGTCTACAAGTGTTGGTGGAGATTGTTGCTGCGGCAAACGGCGTAGAGATGACAGTTCACCGGCAGTCTGTGGTTCGCGGGGGGGGGTGAAGAGTTCAGCTGTTCAAGCCAGCGTATGCAAAAACTTTCCCGTGTGTCAAAGCATCGTCGAAAGGCGAAGAGTATGCCTACTGCACTGTGTGCGGGAAAGACTTTCCGATAGCTCACGCTGGCGCCAATGACATTTCAAGACATGTTGCCTCGGACAAACATGAACAGATTTTAAAGGCAAAAAGCGCAAGTAATATTAGCAGCTTCTTCTCTTTCTCTAAACCTACGAGTAATGACACTTCTTTGGCAGTCACTCGAGCCGAAGTGATGATGGTGGAAATGATCGCACATCACATACTTGCCACTGGCTGCAGCGGACACGTCGTGTCGTGGGTTTAAGATGATGTTTCCTGATAGTCGCAATGCACCCTGTGAAAGGATTTTCTCAACAGTGAGAAAAAAACAGAACTGATCAAAGAGCTTCACTGGGTGATGATATGCTTGAGGCACTGCTCGTTGTGAAGGCACAGCCTGGGCAGCTGTTTGAACAGAACACCCATCCAAGATGCTACACAAACTCAGGAGTGCTTACTATGAGGCAAATAAGTGACTTGCTGTGAACATAATAGACTTGTACCAAAACACATTTTTTTTATAAACTGTTAACTTCTGTTGATTATTTTCGGATGTGCCGGAAGATTCTGCATCGTGGTCACCTTGTACTGGGACGATTTATGACAAAGGAGTGACTGTGGCAATTCTCATGTGTTTTCTTTTTCACTTTGTTTTATATGTGTCTTGGAAACATTCAGAATACTGAAAGCTCACCCAAAATACTGAAAATCATTTGCTTGGATACTGGGGTGTCTTGCTGGGGGTGCACAGGTCTGTATATGTAACAAACGCTCACCAATTAGATCAGATTATTCTATCCATAATACTATTCTTAAAGAAACTAATGCTGCAAAATATTTTGGCGTGATTATAGATAGTCGTCTCAAATGGAAAGAACACTACAATTTAGTATGTAAGAAACATGGGTCGTAGGGTCCTTTGAAGTCCTTTAAAGTCCTTATATTTAGAATTTTTCAGAAAAGGCCTTTAAGTACTTTAATTTGACCAAGAGGTCCTTTAATATTTTGTCAAGGGCCTTTAAAATGCAATTTGGTCAGTTAAAGTCTTTTAATTTTGCGATACAAAAGAATACTTTCGGTTGCGGAAAAGAACTTCAGGTATGAAATCAAAAGATCGGCATTTCTGTCGGGTCGCGCAAGCAGACGATGCTTCTCGCAGCCAGTTTCCTCGAAAAGTCTCGCGTTCGAGATTTGACGATACTTCCAGGCGCCATTTTGGGCATCGTTCACACGTGTTTACCTGCTGAAAATTTTAAGCCCAGTTTTTTCGTCCACAATGCCGGGCAAATATTCTTTTCAAGATCGTTGGCTGAGAGACAAGGATTACAAGGACTGGGTGCAGAAAGTTCTGAGCGACAAACATGTAACGCGCTGTGTGTTTTGCGATTGCTCCGTAAACATCGCCTCAAGGGGAGAATCCATGCTAAAGCAACACGAAAAAAGTGTGAAGCATCAGAAGAAAGAGAAACAGCATCAAAGTGACAGTAGATGCAGTTTTTGCTGATTTTTTCGCTGTTGGTTCAACGCAGCCCCAGAGTCATGATGATTCACAGCCAACTTGACAGCCTGAACCGACACATGTTTCAGCGTCCACTCAAGCACGTCTGATAAAGACCTGTGTGTGTGGTGTGTCAGACTGTGTACCTCCACAGAATCATGAATAGTTTCCACGGAAATGGTCTGTTAATTATGGTCCTATGGTCATACAATCTCGAACCATGGAGAGGGGGAGGTGAGTCGACAAAAAAAAAGGTCGATAGTGACAGCCCAGGCAAGGGAAGTAAACAGAGTAGATAAGCTTCTGATTATGCCCCTTCTGTCAGACATGCATGCTGGTTCCATCCCTTACACACACACACACACACACACACTCGCTCACTCACTCACTCACACACACACACACACACAACACACACACACACACACACACCACACACACACACACACACATGCATCCCTTTCCACACACACACATACATCCCTTTCACACACACACACACTCGCTCACTCACACACACACACACACACACACACCACACACACATGCATCCCTTTCACACACACACACACACACACACAAACACACACTCGCTCACTCACACACACACACACACACACACACACACACACACACACACACACACACCCCACACACACACACTCGCTCACTCACACTCACTCACTCACACACACACACACACACACACACACACACACACACACACACACACACACACACACACTACAGAGCAAGGCAACCATCATGACTAAGTGTGAAAGGCCTGCCTGGGTTTGTGAAACCCGACACCCATGCTAGTTTAGTTGCTGGGCAGTGCAGTGGTGGAAGGGTGAGGGATAGGACAACAGATAAGGGGAGAGGGGGAAACTGAAAATGATAGCTTGTGGATCCAGAATATGACAGTTGAGCCCCAAAAAACTGACTTGTGTCGCCCTTGACCACTAAAAGGGGAAAGTGGGGGGGTAAACAGGTCGGGTGCTGTGGTGGTGGTGGGTGCTTGCAGGGAGTGTGTGTGTGTGGGGAAAGTCCACACCTCAAGAGGAGAAAGACAGCCATGAAAAGGTTGCCAAAAGTTGCGGGTTTGAAGTTAAAGCACTATCCCTTCAAACCCCAGCAGAAAAACCTTGGGGCTTTTGGGAAAACCCAAAAGAACTGGTATTTTTTCCCCAAAAAAAAACAAGAAACGGAACCTCTTAGAGAAAAAATTTTGTAAACAAACAAGAAGAGCTGAAGAAAAGGGAAAAAAAACACAGACAGAAAAGATATTTTTTAGGCCCTGTTTTATTTTGGGGGGTTCCTTTCATGGTCCTTTAAAGTTTTTTTTGGTTATAAGGGAAAACCTGGGATGCATGAAAAAGAAAATAAAACTTAGCTTTTTTTAAATACAGGAATAGAATGAGCCCCCAAAAGGTTAAAGAAGTTCAAAAAACACGGTTAGCCCAGTAGGGAATAGGGTTTGCTCAGTTTGGGACCCTTCCATCTAAAGGACTTTGAAAAACCCTCGAAAAGTTTCAAAAGAGAGCGCACGGTTCGTAACGGGGAAACCACATCAAAAAAAGGGGGAAATACTAGGAAAAAACATGGGGGGGGGGGGGGAAAAAAAAAATTAGGATAAAAACCCTTTAGAAGAGAAGGCTTTTATCAAATTAACATTTCTTAAAAGGCAGAGCTAAAGAAATTGATTTCCCAAGGGGAAAAACTAGTATTGAAAAAAGTAGCACCGGGTGGGCCGGTAAATGTTAAAAACCTGCATCAAAATTGACAGCCATTACATTCTTTTTAAACCCTTTGGGTTCTGTAGGGCTGGGGGAACTCATTGCCGGGTGCCATAAGATTGCCACAAAGGCATTCTTTTTTAAAAAAACAAATTGAAAACGAAGTTTTGAGTTTGCTTTTTAAACGATTTTTTTTTTTTAAAACTTCCCCAGATTTTTACTTTTAGGGGGCCTAATTTGGCCATTTTTTTTTTTAACTTCTTGAATATCGGTGCAAACCCCTTGTTGCCAAATTTGCCCCGGGGCCAAAGTCTATTTTCCACAAATTTTTATGCTATTTTATTTTTACTTTTTTTTTTTTAAATGGCGCGGGGTAAACCTACTCGTTTTTGATAAACCCGTATTTTAGGAAGAAGAAAGAAAAGTTATTGCTATCTTGTTGCTGAGCCCAATGGAGGGAAAACCAAGCAAAAAGTTGTTCATTAAAGTTGGGCTCCGGGAAGTTTAGTGAAAAACATGCTGGACGAAGTGGGAATTTTGAAACAACAAAGTTAAAGACATACAACTACAGCAAAAAATTTCAGTTTTTAAAATTAGAAAGAAGGTTTTTCACACCCCGCCTAAACATTTGGTTATTTTCACATTTTTTAAAAATCAGAAACCCAACTAAAGGGATTGAAAAGATAAGAAAATTTTGCTTATCGCCCACCGACCGAAAAGGGCACATCAGGGCTTTTTAAAAGGTGGACGGGGGGTCCCAAAGATCAGATAGCCCCTCGGGCCCCAAGTGATCACTGAAAATTTGGCAGTAAAACTAAAAATACCCCCACCCAGGGGGAAGTTTTTAATCGCGTCATTGGGGGGGGTGGGGGGGGGAGGGGGCCCAATTAAATCCTTTTTTCCCCCAATTTCTTTTTAATTGTGAATTTTTTTTAGCAAAGAGTCCCTTCCTTTTGTCATCTGTAAATTTCTTGATGCGGGAAAAACTATGCCCAAAAAAAACAGAATCAGGGGATACTCGTGCTTTGGTTTGGATTCACAAAAAAGCCCATTACAATCAAAACTGCTTTTTTTTTAATGATTGATTGATAGTTAACCCGATTTTGCTAAAGTTGAAGGTAATTACATGCCCAAAACAGTCCAGTGAAACCGATTTGACTAGAGCCCAAAGCCCTATCAACAACAAGGAAAACTTTGGTGGGGGAAAAATTTTTAAGTAAGCCATTAACGGGAAGAAAAGGTGAAAGGAGAAAAACCCCAAGTTTAATTTGGGGTTTTGCTTGTCAAGTGGGGAAATGTTAGAAGAGAGAGAGAAAATGTTGATCTTGATTTTTAAAAGTCCCAAAAGGTTTGGTTTTTTTTGGCCAAAGCCTATTTTTAAAAATCTGCCCTTGTATGCAAAATTTTTTTTCAGCACATATTTTAACACGAAAATTTTAAAAAAGCAACAGGGTAAACTAATTCCAATGATTCAAAAAAGAACAAAGGAATGGCGGTGGTCAAAAGAAGGAAACATAAAAAAACAAACAAACAAAAAAAACAACAGAGAGAGGGGTAGAGGGGGATGGGGAAGAGAGAATGGTAGGTAGGGGGGGGGGGGGAGAGAGGGGAAAAGGGATGGTAGAAAAAAAAGGGGAGTGGGGATGAGCGATTTTAATGGATAGGTTTTATTTTTCAGATGATTTTTTTAAAATTTATAGGTTCACAAAAGATTTTGTGAAGGGGGCCCCCAATAAATGAAATAAAAATTTTTAAATTATGAACATAAAATGTTTAGGGAAATTTAGGGTTCCCCGAAAATTTTTTAAAAGTATTCGGGTTTTGGGAATTTGGTGGAAGTGAGTTAAGACATATGGCCAAGAGAAAAGTTGGCTTGTTTTGTACTTTGATTCAATGTGTGGGTGGGAAAAGGGAATTTCCGTCGAGCCGGAAATGGCTGTTCATTCTTGTAAAAGGGAAATTGTTTATAACAGGGCATAGTATAGTCGGGTTGTTCAACAAAAAGGCCCTTTGAATTCCGTTGCTTTTTTCAGAGGAAGTGTGTTCGGGCGCTTTTATTTTTTTCGTTGTTATTAGAAAATACAGCGGGAAAGGAAAGTAGTTTTGTTGCCGTCTATGGGGAGAATTCACCCTTTTTTTGTGGCGCCCTACTTCCGTCCCCCCCTGTTGGGTTGAAAATTTGGAAAAATTACTTTAATGTGTGCATTAAAGGGAAAAGTTTAGGCACATTTTGTTAAATGTATCACTTTAATTGAGATAACAGGAAAAGGGTTTTGCATACCTTGAAATCTTTTTTAAAGTTAGTTTCCCATTTAAATTTCTTTATCTATTTTAAACCCAAAAAAACATGATACGATCTCCCTGCTCGAAAAATAAGACCCTTTCAAAAAGTTTTGGGAAAAGAGGAGTCAGATGTGTTTTTGGGGGTAGTTTTAATATAGATTTGTTTTGGCTGGATTATGCCCATTGAGTTTGAATGACAAGTCGACACATGTTTAACTTTCCTGGAGAGAAGTTTTTTTGTCTTTTGGATCACTATCTTCTTTTGGGTGTTTGAGTGTCAGCAAATAAATCTTTTGCCCCTTTTCATTGTTTTGGGCCAAGGGAAAAACTTTGATGAAAAATGCAGAATAGTGGGGGGCCAAGTACGGGCCCCGGGGGATAAGATAATTTTGGTTATAGCCCCCCCCGGGTGGGGGACCCCAAGTCTAAAAAAAGTTAAAGCGGGGGTTTTTGCCATTAAGCCCAATACGAGCCCCTTTTCATTCAAGTTGAGGGGGTTAATGAGATTTTTTGGGGTTGGTTCAAGTGGGCCCCAAAATAGTTTCTTTAAAAAATTGGAATTTTCAACAGATCAAACGCCCAATTTAAAGTCAAGAAAGAAAAACCCGTCATTTGTGATTGGTTCATATTTAAAGCCAGGGTTTTCGAGGAAAAGAGGGGGGGGAATAGATATGGGGGTTGTGGCGCCGGCATGTGGGTGTGTGGGTTTGTGTGTGTGTGTGTGTGAAAAAAAAACACCCGTTTGAAAAAGGGTTTTCCCATTTAAAGAAATAAAAATGTAAAAACTGTGTCTAAGACTTGGACCCCCTTCCATGGCGTTTCGGTTTCATTGGTATATCAGAGGGAAAATTGAAATCGTGTCGCTGAAGAACAAAAAATCGCCATCATTCAGGGGCCCAAAATTTCCCTTTCCCTGAAGATCTTTTGGAATTTTCCCTTTTATACATTGTTTCTTTTTTTAATAACAGGTTATCAGAGCAACATTTGGAAGATTCCCAGGAATTTACCTGCCCCCAAACCCCAACCTCTTCGGGCATTTTGGGCATGCCCCCAGGTCCCGAGGAAAAAAAAAATTGGTATTAAGCAATTCAGTTATTTTCCCATTTTCCACCATCTCTAGTTGAATGAATTTTCATTGTCGTCCTTTAAACCCTTTATACCCCAATTCCACCAAAACTCATGTTGTTTTTATAAGCTGCTTTTGGAAAGATTTAGATCTTTTCACAATGGGTTTTTTTTTTTTTTTTTCCCCCCGGACATGATATGTGCAGAATGGGGTTTTCTCCAGCTTCGTTTTGTCTGCTTCAGGTTTGGTGGGGGTTTAGCAATTTTCCGTTTTTACATTGTTTTTACATTGCAATTTAGTAGTGTTTTAATTCTATGGGGTTCCCTTCCTGAAAAATTGTCTTTTTTTTCGGGTGTGGTGGTGGTAACAAATTTTCTTGTTTGTAATTGTTTTTAAAATTGCGATTTACAAGTTTTCCCTAACTTTATTTGTTTCAAACCTTTTTAATAAAAGGTTGGTTGTTAAGGGTCGTTTTCGGGATTTCTGTGGTGTTGTTAAATGTTTTTTAGGGCACTTTTGTTCTTCAGTAATATCTTAAAAGGTGATTTTTAAACCCTTTGACGGGTTTAATGTCTTTGTGTAGGCGAGAGAGGGGAAACAGGGGAATTAAACCCAATGTTAGGGAGCTTAAACATTGGGACCCAGGGCAAAAAAAGGTACTGTGAGTTTTTATTCAGATCGAAAAAGAAAAGATAGGCTCATAAAACTTCACCCATCAGCGGGAATCCACGGTTTTGGGAAAAATTTTTGGAAACAGAGTTTTTAAAAATTTAAGAGTAAAAAGGGAATTTTGGGAAAGGATAGTTGATCAGTTGGTCCCAAATTTGGGCAATCCCCAAGTTTGTAGGCAAAATTACGAAGTCTTGGTGCCTTTCCCCAAAAATGACTTTTTAAAAACAAATTTACTTTTGTATATTGGGGAAGTCAGTCGTAGGAGCTTTTTTTGGTTTTGATTTTTGGTGTATGTGATAAAAATGTTTTTATTAGGGGAAAGATTTGGTAATTTGTAATTCTTGTCACTTGGGTTTTTTGAGTTTGAAGGAAGTGCAGAAATTTTTTTTGTGAAATTAAAGGATGAAAATTTAAAATTTTTGCAAAAAATTGAAAAAAGCCCAAGTTTTAAGTTTGACAGCCCATAATTTTAGAAATTTAAGAAAAATGTCTGCATTTGGGTTTTTTGTGCAAATAAATTAAAATAAACCAACATGATTTTGTTGAGTTCTAAATCAAGTTTAGGTAAAAAAATTGAGATAATTTCAAAATTTTGTCAAACATTGTTTTAAATTCCCTTTGTAAACTTTTTTTAAAAAAAGAGGAAAGTGCATTTTTAAATTTTTTTTTAAATTCCCAATATGTGTTTTAATTTTAGTTTTTTGTTTCATAGTTTTTAACGAAAAAACAAAAAAGAAAAAGGGAAAAAAGGAGAAAAAAGGAAACTGACCCACTGACTGAAAATAGATGTTAGAACACTTTTTTTCCCATTTTTTATTGAAAAATTATAAAAAAAAAACCCTTTTGATGATTTTCAGAGGGGTTTTTTAAAAGGGTTTAATTTTGTTTGTATTTGTCCTTTGGTTAAAAAAGGGTTTTTCCTTTTTAAAACATGAGACTTGATTCAAATTTAAACAAAAAAGAAAAAATTATCATTCTTTCCCAGGGGGGGTTTTAGCCGGGGTTTTAAAAAAAACTTTTTAATGGAAACAAAAGGGGTTTGAAGGTGCCCGAATTTTTTTTTGTCATAAAAAACATGCATTTTGTTTTTTTATGCAGAAAAAGGTAAATGTTGTGGGAACTTATCTTTAACCTTTTCTGGTTTAGATTTTAACCCGGTGACAAAATTTTCTTTATTTTGAACTAATGATCATATTGCTTGTATGATTTTAAAAGAAAATTTGTTTTTTTTAAAATAATATTGAAGTAAAAATAATTTTAGCGAGCCAAACCCCCAAACCCCCACCCCCCAAAAACAACACAACACAACACACAACACACAAATATACCCTTTGGGCCACACCCCACAACCCCAACACGCACACGCACCACCCCAAAACCCCAAAAACACGACATACACCACTCACTCACATAACCCCGAAATTTTTATCTGTGGCTTTTGTGCAATTAGTAAAACGCACACACCCGTACACACACAAACCACACCACCCTACACACAAACAGAAACAACCCAGGGGCACCCCAAAAACAGCACAACAACAACAAACACACACACCACACACAAAACACCCCACACAAACACCCCAACCCACACAACACCCCACAACACAAAAAAACCAAAAACCCCACACAAACAAACCACAAACACAACACACACCCACACACCACAACACACACCTTTTTTAATAAACTTGGTCTTGGGCAAGCCCCCGGGTTTTTCCCTTAAGTTCCAAAATATGGTAGAAAAAATTGAAAAATTAAAAGGTTTAAGGCACTTTGCTTGGTGGTCAAGACGGGTGGGGGTATAGAGATGGGTGGATCTCTGTGTTTTTTGTTGGAGGAAGGTGGAGGGAATTGGGGGTAGGGAGGGGTGGGGAGAAAGAATCCCGTTTGGGTGTTTTTTTGTCTGAGTTCCCAAAACAAGGTTTTTCCCTTTTCATTGTGAAGGTGCTTTCAATATCAGAAATTTTAAAACACCAAAAAATTTCTGTATCATCTGATTCTCATTTTCATTTTCATGGTTTAAATTTTTATCAAACCTTATTGTTGTCATTTCGTCATATTTTTATTGGTGGGGTTGTTTTTGAGTTTGGTGGTTTTTTTTGGTGGTTTTTTTTGTTTTGGGGGGGCAATTCCCCTTTTTTGTGAACTATTTTTGGCAGGGAATTTCCCCTTTCAAGACTGGGATGGCACCACTCAGCTGATTTCTTTTAAAGGGGGTTTGGGTGTTCCACAAAGGAACCCCTGTCTTCTGTTTTTTGGATAAAATTTAAAACATTGTCAAATTTAAATTCGGGGGGATTTCCCGAGTGTATTGTTTGTAGATGATTTTTCCCCCTAGGGCCCAAATGTTCATAGGCTACACTTTTTGGGTAAAATACCCTGGGTGGGAGAAAAACTGTTTTCCTTTCCAGCCCCTAAGGGCCCCGGGGCACGACTTTGGGTTTTTCCTTTCCCGCAAATAAGGGCCTGGTTTCATGATTTGGCTTCCCCCTTTCCGCTACTAAAACCCCGGTTTCAATTTACTTCCCCCAAATTTGGCCCCGTTCTTTGCTGAACCTGAAATCCCAAAAGGGAAATCTTTGATTTGGTGTTTAAAAAAGGCCCCAAAATTTTTGGGGGTTTTTTTTGATCCCCAAAAAATCAGCTTTTAGGGCAATTAAAAAACTTGAAAATTTTTGTATAAACTTGAAATTCGAGGTAAAGCACACAATGATGGAGCGCTGAAGAGAAAACTTGCTGCCCTTTAATAGCCTTTGGGCCCTTTTTAAAATGGAAATTGGCTGTGTTTTTGTACAGTCGTGAGAAACCCCGTTACCTGAAAAAACTTGGGTTTCCCCTTTTCCCCAAGGGGGTTGGGCTCTGTCTTTAAACATTTCCCCAAAACCCCTTTTACACCGGGGAGGGCTTGGTCTCTGCCCTTTGGGGCATTCCACACCACCCCCGGTCACTGCAGAGGCAGGGGAACCCCCCATCCAACTGTAGGGTGAAAAATTTCCCTTTAACAAAAAATTCAGATTGTTTCTGAAATGGAAAACCCTCCCTTTGGCCCGTGTTTTTTGTCCTCGGTTTTTAAAAGGGGAAATTTTTAAAACAAACCCCTTTTTTGTTTTCCCATGCTTTGGGTAGGTATGTAGCCACAGAGCAGAAGGCCGGGCTTTAAATTTGGAGTTGGGGCCTGACCTTTTTCATTTTCCCCATAAGCCTCCATGGAAAATTCTTCCCCCCAGAAAAACCCTTTGATCTTTTTGCAAAGAACCCCCGGGCCCGACATTTCGGGCTTTTTTTGCCCTCGTTCCCCAGGCCTACAGGGATTGTTTGCCCACCTCCTAGGGATATGGGGATTGTTTGCTGAAGTCCCCGACAAACAGGCCCTTTTTTGCTGACCCGTCCCCCAGGGGAAACAGGGCATTGTTTGCCCACCAGTCCTCAGGATTTCAGGGCATGGTTTTTTGCCCGTTTCCCCAGGCATTCAGGGCATTTTTTGCCCCCCAGTCCCCAGGCATACAGGGGTTTTTTTTCTGACCAGAACCCCCGGCAAACAGGGGATGTTTGGGGCCCCCCAAATAATCAGGCATTCCCGGGGATTGTTTGCCCCCCAGTCCCCAGGGTACAGGGCATTGTTTGCCCCTCAGTTCCCAGGCATACAGGCATTGTTTTCCCACCCGTTCCCAGGCATTTAAAGGGGATTGTTTGACCCCAAACCCCAACATACAGGGGAATTTTTTGC
This sequence comes from Conus ventricosus, assembly GCA_018398815.1. Classification (NCBI taxonomy): domain Eukaryota; kingdom Metazoa; phylum Mollusca; class Gastropoda; order Neogastropoda; family Conidae; genus Conus; species Conus ventricosus. The sequence goes on from JAFLJL010009839.1 coordinate 21,001, forward strand.
CCTCCATTTCCCAGGCATACAGGGGATTGTTTGCCCCCAAACCCCAGGCATAAAAGGGCATTTTTCCCATCATCCTCAGGGGATACCGGGCTGTTTGCCCCCCAATCCCCAGACATATAGGGCTGTTTCCCCCCAGTCCCCAGGAAAAAGGGCACTGTTTTTCCCCTCAGTCCTCAGACATAGGGGGGATTTTTTGCGACGTCCTGAGGCTACAGGGCATTGTTTCCCCCATTTCCCAGGCATTTCAGGGCATTGTTTTCTGACCGGAAAATGGCTTTAAAAGGGGTTTTTTTTGCCCCCCAGCCCCAGGCATACAGGGGAATTTTTTTGCCCACCAGTCCTAGGCATCGGGGATTGTTTCCCATCAGTCCTCAGGCTTTAAGGGGTTTTTTTGGCCCCCAGTCCCAGGCAATTTCAGGGAATTTTTTTGCCCACAATCCTCAGCATACAGGGCATTGTTTTGCCCCCTTTTAATTTTCAGGCATACAGGGATTGTTTGCAAAACCAAACCTCAGAATAAGGGCTTTTTTTCCCCCCCCGCCCCGGGAAAAAGGGCCCTTTTTTGCCCCTCCCTTCCCCCAACCCTACAGGGGGATTGTTTGGCAACAGTCCCGGGGCATACGGGGAAATTTTTTGCCCCCCGTCTCAGGCTTCAGGGGATTGTTTTTTGACCACCCCCAGGCATACAGGGATTGTTTGCACACCGTCCTCGGGGTACGGGGCCCTTGTTTGCGCCAAAAGTCCTCAGGTTTACAGGGTGTCAAGTGGCCGAATGTTCTCGAGGGGTTTAAAGGGAAAATTTAAGGGCCCGTTGCTTTTTGTTGAGACAGTTCCTTGGGTCTTTAAGGTGCGAATCCCCCCGGCCCCAAACCCGGGGGGTTTCCCCATTTGTTTTACTGAAAGGGGGGAGTATTTGGGGGTGTTTTTATGGCCCCAGGGATAGTTTACAAGGATTGGGGACCCGCCGTCCTGGGTTGAGAAGAGGGTCCCTTTGAGCATGGGTATTCATGGCTCTCCCGTGGGCCCGAAAGGAAGGCATCGTGTAGGGGGCCCTAACGGGGAGGTGACCCGTTCCCGTGCCGGCAGGTACGCGACCATTCAAATCGTCCCTGTTTTGAGGAAAGAATGGAAGGGGTGCGGCAAACGAAATGGTTTTCGCCTTGTTGTCCCATAGAGGTAGTAAATACTTGAAGCTTTAGTCATGGCTTTTTAAAAGAGGGGCCAGGCTGTTAAATTTAATTGGGGGGTTGGGGAAACGAACGAGTTTGAAAAGGGGTTAAACTTAACCACTTGGGGCCCAAGTCTGGTTTTGTGCTAGCAGTGTTGGGGTGTTTTGTATGTGTGGGGTTGGCTGGGGTTCCCTTGGTTTAAAAAATAATTGGGAAAATTTTTTGGGACCCAAAAAAGGGGGGATGTGTGTGTACCCCTGAATTTCCCCCGGGTTTAGTCATTTAAAATGGGTTCTCTCTTTTTTGGGGAAAAAAAAAGGGGGGGGGGGGGTTTTAAGGTGTTGGAAAAAAAAGGGAAATGTTGATCACTTAAGGGGAAAGTGAACTTGCCCCTCTTGTGAGGGCTCAAGAAAATACCCGCGTGAAGCAGAGGTTAGCTGTCGCCTCGTTGTCCCCCTTGGGGGGGGACTTTAAAACAGTGGGGGGGTTTCGTAGCCTCGGAAACCCACGGGCGGAAGAATTATCTCCTGTGTGGGGGCGGTCGCCGCAAAACGTGTTCCCGTTGGAGCCCAGACAGGGGGCTGCCAGACAAGGTGGGGTTTTTTTCAGCCGAAAGACCCGTGGGAGAGGGCGACAGGAAACCCCCTTTCCCTGGAGAGGGAGTACGGTGGAGTCCCGGGGACTCGGTTTTGGGGGGTGGGGACTCAAGGTACGTTGCCCGTGTCCCCCAAACTGGGATACGGGGCCCCTTTGGGAGGCCAAACGGGGTGGCACTTTAGCTTGTAGTCGCACAGTTGGGGTGGAAGGGAAATGACGGCAACCGAGGAATTTTTGGGGAAGTTATGGACGTTTATTTGCTCTTAAGGTTATGAGTTTGGGAAAAAAGAAAATGGGAAAATTGTCTTTCCGGGGTTTAAATAAAAAAACTGAAGAACCGGGGGTGCGATTTTTGAAAATTTTTGTATGTTTTTTTACATAGTTGTATGAAACCGATGTTGTGTTGTTTTAAATTGGGGGGTGGGGCTCGGGCAAGGTTTTAAAAAAAGTTGATTATTTTCTATGAAATGTTATTGGTTTCCGTCACCCTTTTTGCGGGCCCGATTGAGTGACCCGAGTGGGGGTTCCTATGCGAAGGCATTTTGGTTGTGAAAGGGGAAATACTTTGCTTAACCCCCCCCATCCCGAAAAATGAAAATTAATTTTTTTTTAAAAAGAGGGGGGACGGGCGGAGACCCCTCACAAATTGGGGGTCGCCCCGGGGTGAAAAAAATGGCCCTAATTTATTTTGATTTTGGGTTTTGTTCAATTGCAAGGGGTTTGAAATTTGTCGTGTTGGGGAAACCCAGTTTTTTTTTCTTACCTGGAAAGAAGTTGTTTTTGTTTTTTGAATTTTTTTGATCTTTTTTTTTATGATGGGGGCCCTTTAATTTTTAAATTGCTTGATTTGGTTTTCTGTTGAGGGTTTATTGTGTGTAGCACAAATATTTGATCGCTTTTTTACAATGATCGTGTGGATATCTGTTTTTACTTTGGTTTTTTTTAAAAAAGCGCGAGGGTTTGATAGCTTAAAATGTCGACTGAAGAGGGGGGCTGAGACAAAGGGTCCGCTGAAAAGATGGACCTCATAGAAAAAGGGGAAAAACTTTAGGGTAAAGGGGCCGGGCCCGAAGGCATATTAGATGAGAATGGGGCCCCCGGGAACGGGCCCCGAAAAAAACAAAGGGGAAAGGGGGGAAGAAGGGAAAAAAAAGAGAGGAAGAGAGAAAGAGAAAAGGGAAAAAAAAGGAGGGAGAAAAAAAGAACGGGGAAAAAGAGGAGAGAGAAAGGGAAAGGGGAAAAAAGGGGAAAAGATTACAGACACATCCCCCAAAACCCTTTTGAAAAAAAATCAAAACTGAAGAAACGACCTCACCGATTGCACGATAAAGACAGCACGTTGCCATCACAGATTCAGGCATTTTACCTACAGAACCAGGTTGTCACCGGGTTACAGATTGCAGAACCCCACATCAAATCTTTCGACCACAATAAAAAGCATTCAAACACCCCAAACACAGACCCACCGTCTAACATACGGATTTTACAAACCCTACAAACATTCTTGCACCACCCCTCAACAACAAAACTACCAAAAGACTAACCTTTTGCACAAAGGGGTAAAGGAATTTGTCATTGGAAACGGAAATTTTTAAAAACTCCTCAAATCCATTTTGCTCACTTCCCCTGAGGACAATATTGACAATTTTAATAACCTTTTCCAATTACCACGTCGGGAAGGAAAAAGTCATGGAATTTATGTTGCAGGTCCTCCAACCTGCCTTTGCACCATGAACTGGTTTTTGCCAATCGTTGGTTCCATTGTTCCCCTTCGATACAAGGGAAAACAACCATCCTAATTCGCAAATCTCAACACCAATCATGCATTTCTCTTTCTCTTTTTACATAGTTTTTAAATTCACCCAAAAGGGGGGTTTGAAAAAACCCCAAATGCAGAAAATTTTGAGGACCCGATTGCCTAAGGAAAAATCCACATTATTCTATTTTTTTGATCAATTTGGAAAAAATCTGGCATAGCTTACCTCCCCAAAGGCATTGTGTATCAAAAACTACCCCACAAACCCAAACCACTCAAAATATCCATTTTTAAACCATTGAAATTTCCCCTTTTGGGCAAAACCAGTTTTAATTTGGACCCCAAACACCTTTAACCTACCAACCAACTCCTTCCAAATAACAATTAAAAGGGCCCCAAAACTGGGCAAAAAAAATTTATGGGGAAGACCTGGTCAACCTTAATGGTTAGATATTTAAATTAGAAAATCCTTACTAAAACCCAAAAAAACGTACCCTGGCAAAACCCAAAATGGGCCCAAAACAAAAACCTTTTTGGGGCCAACCTAAAATTTTACTGGGGAAGCTAATTCCCCTGCCAAGTTTAAGTTTCCCCCCTGTCCTTTTTTTTTTAATGTGTCCTTTCCAAAAGACCAATTGGATTTGGTGAAAACGATTCAGGTAGAATCGGACTTTTAATTGGAAGTTTAAATTTGACAAATTAGATCAAAAAACCTCAAAGGGTTTTTCAAACCCTAGAATACCAAATTTTTGACCTGGGAAAACCCACCCCCAAATCACAAGCCTCCGGGCCTAGAAATCTTTAAAGCCTTGAAATTTATCACCTTTTCAACACAGGGTATCCGGACAACCCCCCCCCAAAAACAACCCCCCAAACCCCCTCTTCCAAAAACAATTGAAATGGTTAAAATTATCCAGGAAAAAGCAAATAAGTGGTTCTGGGGCCCCAAATCCAAATGTAAAAAAATTAACGGTTTTCCCATACAAAATGGAAGCAGGGAAAAGGGAAAATTTTGGACAAGTTTTAAAAGGACCTTTCTCTTTGGGGGTCACCACTTTTCCAAAACCACGGGCCCCCAAAGGTTTATCGGCCCAAATTTAAATTTTCACCAGGGTTTTAAGGTTTTTTTGTTTTGGTTTCACCAAAAAAGGGCCTTTTAATTTGGGTAAAAAGGGTTTCTTTCCGGAAAATAATGGCCGAGGCTAAATTGTGAAATTAAGAATTGGGTTGGTTCGCCCTGAATTTTACCAAAACCCCAAACCCCTTTCCCCTGCAAATTTTACTTAAATTTTAGTGCTCACTAATTTTTGGTTGCCTTTTTTTTCTCCCTTTTTCCCCCTTCCAAAGAAGCCACTCTCTTATATTCTCTTTAAAAACAATATTTTTGGCCCCTTGGGGTTCCCCAAAGGTTAAAATTCGCCATTTGGCTTCCCCCAATGGGTTTTTAAAAGGACCAACGCCAAAGGGGGTTTTTCAGTTTGAAAACGAAATCCTTTAATTTTGGAAAACTAAACTACAAAAATTTGGGTACCTGTAAAAAAAATTAACCCAAAAACCTCAAAAACGGGGAAAATTTTACTTTTCGGTCCATTTTTCTGTTAAGATGAAAAAGGGTATGGGGGGTGGTTTGGGCATTTTGCGGTTTTTATATTTAAGGGGCTTTAAATTCCCTTGGTAATTATGGTCCCCGTCCTGGAAACCCCCCCAAAAAATTTTTCCCCCAAAACCCCAGGAAAAAATATTTTTTAAAAAAAATTTTTTAAAAATTTTTTCCCTTTTTCCCCCCCCCCCCCCCCCCAACCCCCCCCCCCCACAACCCAACCCCAAAAAACCCCCCAAAAAACCCCCCCCCCCCAAAACCCCCCC
>JAFLJL010009843.1:0-7500 GCA_018398815.1 Conus ventricosus
TAATTAAAATAGGGGGGGCGGGGGGTGATGGTGAGGGCGGGGGGGGGGGGGGGGCTGGATCAGACTTCACACATGTAAACGTGAACCTGCATACCTCAAATAACATTTCTCAGAGTTATTAAAGTGCGTGTGCATGTGAGGACCTACAAATAGTAAAAAACAACACAACAAAAAAAAAAACGTTTCTACAACAGCATGTCAACAGTCAACATGTCAACACACACACACACACACACACACACACCACACACGCACACACACACACACACACACACACACACACGCACACACACACACACACACACACACACACACACACACACAAGTGCACGCACGCACGCACGCACGCACGCACGCACGCACGCACACACACACACAGCGGGGTAGTACTAGCTACTACTCAGATCTACACCGTTTGTGTTGTGTGTTTGGCAGTGCGAGGTTTGTGGAAATGGGAGGGGAGGGGGGGGGGGGGGGGGGGGGGGGGCTAGGAAGAGGGGGGGTGGGGGGTAGAAGCAAGTGGGTCGGTGGTTCAGGCGCCAGGACGAGACAGGCGGATCGAATTCAGTATCTTAACATGTAGACATGGAGCGTCGTCAAAATCTGAACAGTAAGATAGCAGGAAGTTTTCCGTTCTGCCATGTGTCATCACCACCTGTTTCACTTTATTTCCAAAAGGGATGATTCGAATTCGCCTATCCCAAGTCGTCTACGTACTCTATCAGTTTTTTTTTTTTTATAATACATAACAATGAAAAAAAAAAAACCACACGCACAAAAAAAAAAAAAACACACAAAAAAACACGAACAAACAAAAAAACCTGCAGCTTGACGCACCCACGCACTGCTTTGCATGAGGGCATACAGACGCACACACACATTTCAGTTTGTCTAATATCCTTGAAAGGTTATAACGTTTGTTATGTAAGTATCGATATCGATAGCGCATGTCTATCTTTACTCTCAATTATCAGATGAATGGTGATGAAAACCATTCGATAACATACGATGCATGCACGCTTAGAACGCACGCGCATGCGCGCGCGCGCACACACAGACACAACACATACACACACACACACACACACACACACACACACACACACACACACATATATACACACACACACGCCTCTCTCTCTCTCTCTTTTCTCTCTCTCTCTCTCTCTCTCTCTCTCTGTCTCTCACACACACACACACGCACGACACGCACTCACACACACGCACACACGCACACACACACGCGCGCGCACACACACACACACACACACACACAACACACACACACACACACACACACACACACACACAATGGGCCCCTCGTATACACACGCACACGCACACGCTCTCCTCTCTCTCTCTCTCTCTCTCTCTCTCTCTCTCTCTCTCTCTTCTCTCTCTCCTCACTCACACACATACACACACACGCACGCACGCACGCACGCACGCACGCTGGCAGGCACGCACGCACGCACGCACGCACGCACGCACGCACGCACGCACGCACGCACACACACACACCACACACAACACAACACTCACACTGAATACACTCGCAAATATTTTGGCTGTCAGAAGACCGCTAATTAAATTACGAGATGAACACTCCCATACTCGAACGGTGAAGGTAGGTAGGCAAAATGGGACAGGTGGGTAGGCAAAATGAGACAGGTGGGTAGGCGAAATAGGACAGGTGGAGAGGCAAAATGGGACAGGTGGGGGAGGCAAAATGGGACAGGTGGGGAGGCAAAATGGGACAGGTGGGTGGGCAAAATGGGACAGGTGGGTGGGCAAAATGGGACAGGTGGGTAGGCAAAAATGGGACAGGTGTGGAGGCAAAATGGGACAGATGGGCAGGCAAAATGGGACAGGTGGGAAGGCTAAATGGGACAGGTGAGTAAGCGAAATCAAACAGGTAGGTAGGCAAAATGGGACATGTGGGTAGGCGAAATGTGTTAGGCGGTGGGTAGGCTAAATGGGATAGGGGGGGTAAGCGAAATGAGACAGGTTGAGTAGGCGAAATGGACAATATAGTTCAACTCCCGAGAGACCGTTGAGGGGTGCGACACCATCAGAGAGAAAGCAAACCAGGGAGTAGACAAATCGCACCTGCTGTCTTGTGTTTTTGGGGACGGTGCCGAATTGAGACCCTAACGGACTCACGCACCTTTATCACAGATCAAGGAAGGAGCTCGATCTGTGATATAATCAACACCCAATGAGGTGAGAGTGGTTGAAAAAAAAAACCACGTAAATTTTTAAATCAGGGCAGAGGTGTGATGTTGGCGAACAGTTTGTTAAGCCTGAGATGCGTTTGATCAAGATTCGAACTCACCACCTAGACTCTCTCGATCGCTTTCATCAGCGCTGCCTCTGCACCATTCTCAATCTTCGCTGGAGTGACTTGTCACCAGTGTTGAAGTCCTCGAACAGGCAGAGCTCACCAGAATCGAGGCCATGCTACTGAAGTCCCAGCCCCTCTGGGCAGGGAACGTCTCCAGGATAGTGATAATGATAATGATAAAAATGATAATGATTTAAAAATGATAATGATAAAATATAATAATAGTAATGACATAGCATTTACAAAGCGCCTTGCCAAAGGTTCTAGGCGCTGAAAATCCACACTCTCTTATACGCAACGGGCTTCCTGCCTGTAGTGCCGATTGAAGAGGCTGCCTACTGGCGCTTCATTCAGTCGTTTTCCGTGTCATCCAGTCAATATTGATCACTCAGTTTCCGTCCTTCTTTCATTTTTTTTTTCAGTTTCACACGCAGGGTGCATTGCTGTGTGTAAACGTGTCATCCGTTTCCAACGGCCAAACTGGCCCTCTCTTCCGAAAGTTGATGAAGGGATTTGACGTGTGTGCAAGATGTTATGCGTACGTTCACATACGGAACCTCGGTTTATAGTCTCATTCCAAAGACTATTTGGGAAATGGAATCAGAATCAATGTTTACTCCGAGGGGAAAAATCCCCCTTCTTCCGAAACGGCCCCCCTGCGGAGAAGAGAGAGATTCGAACCCGCAACCCCAGGGTTAATCAACGAATTAGGAGTCAGCGCTTCTACCCAACTGAGCTATTCCGGCCCCTATGATATAAAGGATTAGCTCCTGCCACGATCGTACTGTATGGTGATCCTCTCTTACTGGCCATCGTGGTAGGTCGGTGTATATGAGGGGGGGTGGTGAAGAAGAAAAGAAGAAACGGTTAAATTGACCGTCATCAAACAACTACACCTCCACCAATAACAAAACAAAAAAACCGCAGCCACCATGGCCAAATCAAATGCCTATCCTGCATGGTCTTGTCAGCAAGCAGCGCGCCTGCAGCCGGGCCATGGGACCTGTTCGGTACAATGTGTCCGCAGATACAAAGTGGTCCGCACGCGGATCACTTTGTTCCTGCGAGGACACTTTGTGTTCCGTGAACTGACATCAAAATAGCCGAGGAAATCCAGCGGATACATTGCTTCCGCGAGGTGACATTTATACTTTACAACAGCCGAACTAAGTGTCGCAGTCGTTTCAGCCGGTGTGAGTGGGTGAATGTGAACGTACACTCCCTTGTGCAGTGCGTGCAGTGCGTGCGTGTGTGGTGCGTACGCACGCGCAGCACCAAGTGTGTGTGTTGTGTGATGAGTGTGTGTGTGTTGTAGTGTGTGTGTGTGTGAATTAAATAAAAAAAAAAGTTAAAATTTGTTGACTAATTTTTGTGCAACAGCGCAATAAGTTTAGGATTACGTCAGTGCGCCGCAGCGCGCGCACACACACACACACACACACACACACACACACACACACACACCACACTCGCACGCACGCACGGCACGAACTTCACGCACGCCACAAGAACGCACACACACTCAACACAATATTAACACACACACACACACACACACACCATGCTGCTCGCACGCATTCACGCTCACTTGGGGGGGCACAATTATGGGGAGTGTGTAGGTGTGTACGGTGCACATTCACCCTCTACACACTCGAGGCTGTTGAAACGTCCCATCTCTGCGCGACTCTTTTGTTCCGACTTTTGTAAGTTTTTTGTTAACCCTCGCGGCCATTCATTGTGTCACGTGGCCTGCTTTCAGCGGTCACTTTGAAGGTCTGTTCAGTTTCATCGGTTACTAAAGTGTCAGAAGGGGAACAAAAGTTGTCCGCATCGGTCTCTTTGTTTCTTTCTGCTCGACACGTTATGTTGCCGTTCACAGGGCACCTTTTTTTGCTATATTCGTCGGTCCGGGCTGACAAACAATGCCTATATGTACCGATATATATTATAGACCTCTATATTTATTTTTTTGAAGTCGTGGGTCGGATCCCTTTGGCTGTAATGGTCGTAGGAAAGGACGACGAATTCCGATCTGCCAGTAAGATGGATGGGCGTTCTATTGATCTGACTCTCTGACAGTCACAGGACGCGCGGCACTGTGTATTGTGTATTTTGAATATTGAAACCTAGGCTGCATTTCGAATGAACAAAGAAGAGGAAAGAAACATGCCCTGGCGCCCTTGCCTAGTTGTGAACCAGCTGGCTGTCCATTTGCCGGATTTATCGTCGCCAGGTATGTCGCCACCACTGTGACCAGTTTGCATGTAAAAATTCGTAATTACCATCGAATGTTGATACTTCATTCTGAAAGCAGTTAAGGTCTGCAGCATGAGCCAGCTAATTCGGTTCGGCCCGGGGTGCTGGGGGGCGGGCCGCTCTTGCGCGGCCCGCCCGCTATTGCGGGGGCCCGCTTATTGGCGGGGCCCGCTACCCCGCTCGCTGGGCCCCGCTATTGCTCGGCTAACCAAACCTAACCCTATCCACCCACTCCTACCTAACCTATCCATAACCCTAACACTATCCCTAACCCTAACTGTCGCCCGCATATGGCGGGCCCCGCGGCATAGAGGGGCCCCCACGCACGCGCAATTTGAGGGACCGCGCAATGGCGGGCTGGACCCGGTGCTCTGTCTGTTTTAGATTTACACTCGCAGTCAGTTGTTCTCGCGGCGAATATAGTGTTTAGCCTTCCGTAGTGGGTTCACGGCAAAAGGTTTTGAGGGGTCACCTTAAACATGGCGTCTTGCGCAAAGCCTCTGTGGCAGCAGTGTTGTTTTTCTGTTGGACACACCGTGACTCATCCTAGTATCAACAGCACGTCGTGGCCGCATATGGGGCTATAGGAGGGGGAGGGAGAGGAGAAGCTAGAGGGGGGTGGGGGGGGGGGGGATGGGGGGGGGGGGGGGGGGGGGGGGGGGGGGGTAGGGGGGGGGGGGGGGGGGGGGGGGGGACGGGAGGGGAGGGGGGGGGGGGGGGGGGGGGGGGAGTGAGGAGGGGGAGGGGGATGGGGAAAGAAGGGGGGGGGACGGGGGGGGGGGGGGGGGGGGAGTGGGGGGTGGGGGGGGGAGGGGGGAGTGAGGAGAGGGGGGAAGAGTGAGAAGGACTACGGGAGTTTGAGTGAGAGGGAGAGGAGGTGGGGGGGGGGGGGGGGGGGAGTAAGTGGAGGAAGTGAGAAGAGAAGCGGGAGCGGTGGGGGAGGTTAGGGGAGGGAGCCAGTTGGCTGTGATAGGGGTTTGGGGGTGGGGATGGGGTTGGAAGGGAGAGTTGGAATGGGGTGGTGGGGACGGTTAGAAGAGTGGGGATTGGGGGGGAGGGGTAGGCAGGTAGTAGGATCTGGGGGATTGTTGATACTGTGTTATACATGATTTGTGTGGACAAATTCATTACTCTAGATTCTTGGGTGTCCTCAAAACGATTGGGGTTTTGCGCTTCACTCGATTGGGTTTTTTGCGTTGGAGCACAGTGTTGAAATTCTGTTGGGTGTGGTGGGTTTTTTTTTTTTGATCATATAAAATGTTTGTTTAGTTTTAGTTCTTTGTTGGATCTTTTGAAGTTGGAGTCTTGAGGGGGAGGGAATGAAAGGAGTAAGCTTTCGGTAAAAGCTCGGGGAGGAAGCGGGGAGGAAAAGCGGGGAACAAGGAAGCTAGAGAAGGAGAAATAAAAAAAGAAATGAAGCTTTCTGCCTTCGTTCTTTCTTGTCTCTGTCTCCAGTTGTCTTTGTCTCTTTGTGCCTCTGTCCCGCCCCCCCCCCCCCCCCCCCTTCTCTCTCACTCTTCACACACATCCACAACACTCACAGAACAGAAACCACAATCACACACACACACACACACACACACACACACACAACACACAGACACCACACACACACACAACCAACATTGTTACACTCAATTCTGTTCTAAGAATCACTGTAAAGTGGATAGTAGGTACATTAAATTAAAGAACGAAACGAACGAAACACCACACACACACACAACACACCACCCTCACACACACTCACACACACACACACACACCATGCATTTGTTTATGTATATCCTGTTATCCTCGCTCTGTTCTTTCCCATTGTCACTCATATCTTCTCTCTCTCCTCTTCTTCTCTCTCTCTCTCTCTCTCTCTCTCTCTCTCTCTCTCTCTCTTCTTATTCATCCTCTTTTCTGAACCCACCCCATTTCCCACCCCTTCTCTTCGGTCTCTCTCTTCGGTTCTCTCTCTCTCTCCCTCTCTCTCTCTGCTATCTCTCTCTCTCTCTTCTCTCTCTCTCTCACCCATTTCAGTCTGGCTGTGTAAAATCACTCATGCCACACGGCCTTAACACGCCTCTGTGTTACAAGGCTATCAGCCATCAACGAAATGAAAAACATGGATACTGTTTTTCATCGATTTTAAGTTAGCGTTTGATCTTGTAGTAGGACCACAACATATTATTAAAAAATTATGACTGATATGTTCAAATTCCGGCAGTAGTCACCCTTCTTTCAGTCAGATATTGAAAGCAGGACCCAGCGTGTTTACTTTAAACGGGGTTACTTTTTCCTTGAAGGAATAGTGAGCTGTGGCGTTCCACAAGGCTCTGTCCATGGTCCTCTTCTCTTCTGTATTTTGTAAATGACCTACCGATGCACATATCTCACAATGATGTCATCTTGTGTTCTGTTCGCTGGTCGATAGTTTCTTCACTGTAGTGATACATACTTCATGTCTGGAACAATAATTCGTTACAACAAAGTATCATGATGTTCTTAGAATGGTGCAACCAAAACCGAATGGTCCTTAGTCCGCACAAATCAAAATGTATGGTCCTAGCATCGAGGACAGAATCATCTGGACAGTCATCTTATGTTGAGACTAAAAATGAGTGAAACCTTGATCGAGAGGTGTTAACGGAACACCGTTGTCTTAGGCGTGTCATTGATGAGAACTTTAATGGCAATCTCATATAATCATGTTTGCAAAACAGTTGGCTCGCAATTTGTTTGTACTCACCAATAAACTCAGTTATTGTGTTGAACCACATATCCGAAAATATTTTTGAAGCCCTTGCCTTTCTCACATCAACTATGCGTCCAATGGTCTGAGTGGTGCCGGTTTAATATCACATAAAAAGATCAAATCTTTGCATAGACGGGGATTTAAGCTGATTCTTCCGACA
>JAFLJL010009843.1:15000-17678 GCA_018398815.1 Conus ventricosus
ATAATATTATGTATATACATATATATATATATATATATATATATATATATATATATATATATATATATGTTAATTTGTTAATGATATTAAAAGGAATGTTAAAACTCTACAAATTTTTTTTCGAGCGTGTTGCGCTGTCATCAGGGTGGTTTTTGGTTTGCCCACCGCCGATGTTATATAGCGTGTGGGCTCCCGTTTGCGGTTGTTTGCACTGCGGTTGGCTGCACGTGTTTTTTGGGGCTTTCAGTTTTTGTTTTGGTGTGTTCACTAACAACGATTTCCATTTATGCCTGCAGTTGTTTACTATTTCTGTTTTGGTGTTTAAAGTTGCTAAGTGTGGTTTGCATAGTATTAACCATTTTTTAGTTAAACATAGTTGCACCTTTTTGAAACATTGCTGTATGTTGATGCTCTTCAACTTCATTTCCAAAAGAACACAAACTGTCCAAAATATTTAACAAAAACACTGTCAGACTATCGTACTCATGTATGCCCAACCTCAAAAACCTGATTGACGCATCCAACAAAATGAAAATCAACACAGCAAAGAAGGGTGAAGAAAGGAAATCTTGCAATTGCACTAGAAAGGAGCAGTGCCCACTAAACAACAAATGTCTTCATAACAACATTGTATACCAGGCTACTGTGACATAAAAAAATGAAAAAGAAACATACATAGGGATCACTGAAAACCACTTCAAAACCAGATATGCAAACCACAAACAGTCATTTAATAAAGAAAAATATAAAAACCAAAAAAGAACTGAGCAAATATATCTGGAAACTTAAAGACGCAAAAACAAGCTACAATATATCCTGGAAAATCATAAAAAGAGCATCACCATACAGCAATGTTCAAAAAGGTGCAACCTATGTTTAACTGAAAAATGGTTAATACTATGCAAACCACACTTAGCAACTTTAAACACCAAAACAGAAATAGTAAACAACTGCAGGCATAAATGGAAATCGTTGTTAGTGAACACACCCAAAACAAAAACCTGAAAGCCCCCAAAAAACACGTGCAGCCAACCCGCACGTGCAAACAACCGCAAACGGGAGCCCACACGCTATATAACATCGGCGGTGGGCAAACCAAAAACCATCCTGATGACAGCGCAACACGCTCGAAACAAATTTGTAGAGTTTAAACATTCCTTTTTAATATCATTAACAAATGTTGCTCCCCAAGGGGTCGAGCACTTTTAAAGTCATTTTAGGCTTTAAATTATATTCATCTCTATATATATATATATATAATGTATTTATATATTCATTCATTTAAACAAAGAAACAAACAACAATATGCGCATACACACACGAATACATACACTAGCATGGCCTAACTTTGGTACTGAGTTGTTATAAAAATCCATTTACACTTGATGTTCTAGCAAGTATAATTAAAATGAAAAGTGTGTGTAGGGTGGATGGGGGATGGGAGGTGTGGTGTTTAGAGTTTGAGGCAAAATATTTCTTGTTGTTTATATCTGAGGCCAGTAATGTCCGAAACACAAGGATACAGAGAAGAAGCGTGCTCAATGTAGGACCCTCATACAAAGAATCCAGTTCCAGACTTAGAGCTGACCATGTCATTTATTTATTTATCTTTGTCAGTATAACCCTCCCCCCCCCCCCCCCCCCCCCCCCCCCCCCCCCACGCCGATACAGGTCAAATTTGTGAGCAAATAGAATCCCCTTCGATTTTGCTGTGCTAGCTTTTTTGTTTACCCCCTGTTTTCCTCTACTCTCCCACTCTGCAAGCCCTATCCTCACCCACCCACCCTCTCCCTCTCTCATCTCTACCCCCCCCCCCCCCCCCCCCGTCTCTTCTTGCCTTACTCGCCCACTTACTTTTATCCATTCCGCCCCTCCCTTATTGATTACAAATAGTCATCAACCTTTTTTTCTCCCCATTTCATTCGTTTTGTTTCTAGTGTAGGGCCAAAATGATGGTATCATGACTCTTGCAACAGAATTGTCCAGGTGCTCGTGAAATCTTTGTGGTATCCATCGGAGTGGGTAGATCTCTAAATTGCTCGTTGATCTTATGCCCAATGCTGACAACCATACTCTGACATCCATGGTCTAGTTCCTGTCGTGACTTGCGACGTCGGGCGACGACGACCCCAAAGCGACGACCCTTGCATTGTCGATGAAGGCTACAACATTCCGGAATCCGACACGCCCCAGTTGGTCTTCACTGTCCTGCAACCGAAGAAGAAGGATGCAGGGAACTACACCTCACCTTGCAGGTCTACGACCAAAGCCCCCCTTCATTGCCACCTGCGGACTCGAAGTCCATGCAGGTAAGCAACAGAAAGCGCTTTTTGTTTCTCGGGGGATGGATGGGTGGGTGAGTGGTTTGTTTTTGGTGTTTGTTGTGGTTTTTTTGTGGTGTTGCTGTGTTCGTGGTGGTTTGGTTGTTTGTTGTTTTTAAAGAATTTCGTCAGTGTGTTCAAACCAACAAATTCACAAGTTACAGAACAAGACAAAGAGGGGGGAGCTCCTGCACCACAAAATACGAATCACACACACACACACCACAACACACACACACACACACAACAAACAACACACACACACACACACACACACACCCAACACACACACACTATAAAGAAATACCCCAACAACACACACACACACACAACACCACCCCTCCATAAAAACCCCAC
>JAFLJL010009854.1:0-17088 GCA_018398815.1 Conus ventricosus
AGATGCCTGTAAGTAGATTCATTCAGCCCGGGGTTGGGCAGATGCCTGTAAGTAGATTCATTGCAGCCGGGTTTGGGCAGATGCCTGTAAGTAGATCATTGCAGCCTGGGGTTTGGGGAGATGCCCGTAAGTAAGATTCATTGCAGCCTGGGTTTGGGCAGATGCCTGTGAGTAGATTCATTGCAGCCTGGGTTGGGCAGATGCCTGTGAGTAGATTCATTGCAGCCTGGGGTTGGGCAGATGCCTGTGAGTAGATTCATTGCAGCCTGGGGTTGGGCAGATGCCTGTGAGTAGATTCATTGCAGCCTGGGGGTTGGGCAGATGCCTGTGAGTAGATTCCAAACCTCTGGAACATCGACAGGACGAACCCCAGATGCCGCCGGGTGGAAATTGACCGGGCCCACCAAAAACAAAACAAACAAACAAACAAACAAAAAGGCCTAAACAAACAAACAGAGAGAGAGAGAGAGAGAGAGAAGAGAAAAGAGAGAGAGAGAGAGAGAGAGAGAAAGGGAGAGAGAGGGAGAGAGAGACAGACCCGACAGACAGAGAGACTGACAGAGAGACAGAGGCAGAGAGAGAGAGACAAACAAACAGATAGCGATAGAGAGAGACAGACAGACAGAGACAGACAGACAGACAGAGACAGACAGACAGACAGACAAACAGACAGACAGACAGACAGACAGACAGACAGACAGGAGTCGTTATGCAGCCCTCCAGGCCCTTTTCCTCCTGTACCCAGCGTGTGGCAGGCTTTACCACACAGGAGACTAGAAACGGACGGAACCCAGGAGATATTAAAAGAGTTTCAACTCATATCATTATTCCTACTAAACGATTAAAAAAAAAAAAAAAAAAAAAAAAAAAAACACCTCCAGTGCTAAAAAGAAAGAAAAGAAGTTCATTACGAAGTATGCATCAGTCAATCCTTCTGTGTATTGGTATTTGAACTCACGTCACATAAGCATGACTGGAATGAGAGAGAGAGAGAGAGAGAGAGAGAGAGAGAGAGAGAGAGAGAGAGAGAGAGAGAGAGAGAGAGACAGACAGACAGACAGACAGACAGACAGACACATAGAGATACAGACAGACAGACAGACAGACAGAGAGACAACGACAGACAGACAGACAGAAAGACAGGTCCGTCTGTCCTTTGTTTAAATCACGTCAACAAAGGAAGGACAGCGTGAGGGGTGGATGGGGAAGGGACTAACTGCGTGTGTAAGGGAAGGGGTGGGGGAGAAAGAAAGAGGCGTGGAGGCTGACAAGAAGGAGAAGGACGGATGAAGCATGGAAATGACAGGCGTCCAAAGTTTGACTGGGAAAGCAAAGAGAGTTTTGGCCCCCACAAAACACAGCTTGAGAAGAGAGAGAGAGAGAGAGAGAGAGAGAGAGAGAGAGAGAGGGGAGAGAGAGAGAGAGAGAGAGACAGACAGACAAAAGACAGACAGACACACAGACAAGCAAGCAGAGGCAGATAGTAACAGGGATATGTCTGGAGCCTTGACAGACTCAGAAGAACCCCGCTGCTACGGATCAAGAACTTGATGTCTCCACCTCGGGGGACCCAGAACGCACAGCACGGTTCCTGACGAACGCCACGCCCCAACACGAGCTGGACAGGCAGGGATACCTTCAGCGGACATTTGCCATGCGGCATTCTGGGAAACTGTTCCCTAAGGCTTCGGACAGGAGGCGGACCGGGAAAGCCGCAGGGAAGAAAGGGAGAGAAGAAAATCCTGCCACGCCCACTCCCACCCAGTCTATCTCCCCCTCCCACCCTCCCTCCTTTCCCTTCGCGTGCAGAGACAGGATCAGTTTCGGATTAGGTTCGAGTTCAGAGGTTCAGATTAGGTGCCCCTCCCCCCCTTCCCCCCCTCACACTCCACACACACAACACACACACACACCACACACCACCATGCATTCTCTGTTGCACTCAAAGCTTCTCTGCGCCATCTGTCCGAGGATCAAGGGGCCTCACCACAACACTCCTGCCACAGTTCATCCCCTTGGAGCTCCCTGCGCCTTAACTCTGAAGCAGTATCAACGCCTTCTAGGTCTGACAGGCAAACACAACGTGTTCGTGACACACACACTCTCCCCCCCCCCCCCCTCAATCCCCCCTTCCCCCTCCATCCCCCCCTCTCTCTCTGCTTCCCCGTCCATCTTCCTTTGAGTTTTTCTCTTCTTTTTTTTTTCCTGTCGTCTGCTGGTCAGTCTGATCACTGTCCGATTCTCGTGCCTCACCGACTGTGACAGGGACATAAGTCACGTTTGTGTCCGTGTCCAGGTTGACGTAGGGCAAAGACCCGCCTTTTAACTCCAATTCCCAGAACCCCCTTTTTTTTTCAATCACCCGCATTGAGATGCAAGAAAAACCCCACAAACAGGACATGTGCGTTTATATCTGATGGTTTATCTATCACCTGATGTGTTAGCAAAACAGGTATGGGCAAAGATGACTTCAGTTCCGCGTTCTTCGGTCAGAACTCACAAGTTCGCTATCAGTGAAGTTTTGGTGTAGGCCACTGCTGCATTCCATCTGCGGGGATGATGACGACGACGTGTGTGTGTGTGTGTGTGTGTGTGTGTGTGTGTGTGTGTGTGTGTGTGTGGTGTGTGTGTGTGTGTGTGAGAGAGAGAGAGAGACAGAGAGAGAGAGCGAGACAGAGACAGAGAGACAGAGAGAGACAGAGAGAGAGACAGACACAGAGAGACAGAAAGAGAATGACGATCTACTTTCAATCGAGGAACTGTATTCAACATGCAGGCAAGTTGTTCTTGTGGTTGTTTTCTAATGTGTGCATTCACACGCGGAATCTCAGGTTACAGAATCATCACCAGGACTTAGAGGGGTTTAAAGTTTGCTCAAACCCCTGACCTCGAAGAGAAAACCTCCTGTAACCCGGCAATCTCCAGCGGAATGAAACCCACAGGACTCTTGAATCAAGCCAACAATGCTTTACCCACTAAAAAGCCAACTAGGCCCCAGCATAGCAACACTACTGGTGGTCGGTTATGATTCAGTTTATCATCTAGAGTAATACTGGCAACAGCCAGGGAAGGAAAACGATCACAAGTTAACAGAAAATATGCGAATGTCACCAACAACAGTATTCTACCTTTAAGAAAATGTCTAAAGAAATAAGCGACAGCTGTCGACTCAGCGTATTTTTTGCACATGGAAAACATCCTCCACCACACTGTTCAAGGTATCAAATGACAGAACACACACGTGCTGGGCTCGGCTTTCACATATAACGTAACATCCTCCCTCCCCGCCCTCCCCCTCCCCTCCTTCTGACCCGGTCTCTCCCCTTCCTCTCTCCGGGGTGAGCGTCAGTACACACACACACACACACACACAGAGAGAAGCAAGACGAGAGAGAGAGAGAGAGAGAGAGAGAGAGAGAGAGAGAGAGAGAGAGAGAGAGAACTTCTGCCACATCAACGCTCTCTCTCTCCTCTCTCTCTCTCTTCTCTCTCTCTCTCCTCTCTCTCTCTTCTGCCTCCTTCGCTTGCCTGTTGGACACCAAAACATCGACAACTATCATAGAGTAAGGAACAGGCTGGGGCGAGCGGGGCGAAGGTTAGTGGGTTTGAGGAGGGGTGGAAGGGGTGGGGGGAGGGTGGAGGGCGAGATACGGTAAACACTGCAACTTAAGCACCCAAAGCGAAGAAAGACGGAAGGAAAAAAACCTTAACCCCATCCGTGCATTCTAGCCATTTCAAAACACAGCAACTGACAACCGGTCCGATTTCTGTTTGTAACCCTTCTACAGTTTCTGGACGTTTAATGACAGAGCATTAATTAAGAAACTCTACAGCTACGGTGGCAAACCAGCCTGTGATCAAGCAACTGTGTCGAGCTTTGATCATTTTTACCCACCTAATGCGACACTGACGCCCATTTGAAATCAATAGCCTTTGTGTTCAGCGGTTTGATGGGAGAAACAAACACACGCCCGGCTCTCTCGAACGAATTGTTAGCTTAGATGATTCACGACGGTCCATTGGAAAAAAAGCAATCTGGCAACTCAAAACTCTCCAGAATTTCGTGGCTGCACGTCTTGTGAAGAACGGACTTCAAACTGTTATCCTTGTTGCATGCGACTGAAATTGGAAACAAACCTTTGGAATTAAGATAGAATGTCTAAAACGTTCGTACAGGTGTGCTCTTAAACAGACCTTTGGAATTAAGATAGAATGTCTAAAACGTTCGTACAGGTGTCTCTTAAACAGACCTTTGGAATTAAGATAGAATGTCTAAAACGTTCGTACAGGTGTGCTCTTAAACAGACCTTGGAATTAAGACAGAATCTCTAAAACGTTCGACAGGTGTGCTCTTAAAATGCGCAAACTTGTACCTACTCTTAATGTACAGTTCGTACATGACATAAGACGCATAGGCCCACGTGTTGTTCTGATCATTATTGATTCATCATTTATCAAATTGCCTAATTTCATTAATTAGATCTTTGGAATCAAGAAAAGAATGTCTAAAATGTGCGTACATGGTGTGCGCTTAAAAGGTGCAACTGCAAACATTCTGATAAGGTATATTTCGTACATGACATAGCGGCCCGGCCCACGTGTTGTTCTGACCACTGCTTTTTAAAACATCATTTATTCCTTTATTTCATTTCATTCATTAGATTAATTTCTAGCTTGCAGATAGGACCTGTCAATCTGATATTCTGCAGTAACTTCCTTTGAGATTTTGCCGTATGTTCCTTTGTCCACTGATGCTGTTGTTGCTGCTGCCGTTGTTGTTGTTTGAGCTTCAAATGTCCTACTGTGTCGCAGCGAAGTGTCGTTCTAAAAAAAAAAACAACAGCTGCGATTCGAGAAAAAAAAGTATCCCAGGGGAAGGATTCAGGCCTGAAGCTTACCTGCTCGCCACACTGAACACACCGATACCCCCGCGTGCCTTGCTCACCTAGAAACCCTAGGAACAGATGGCGCCGCCTGCCCGCCCTCTTCACAGCATCCAGTCATCACACACCAGTCCCACAGTCGCCCCGCCAACAGCCGACAATCACAGAATCCGACGATTGCTACCTCTCTCTCTCTCTCATTCTCTCTCTCTCTCACTCTCTCTCTACTCTCTCCAGTCTCTCTCGTTCTCTCTCCCCAGTCTTCTCCTCTCCGTTTCCTCTCCCCATCTCTCTCTCTCTCTCCTCTCTCTCTCCGTCTCTCTCCCCTTTCCCCCCCTGCTCTCTCCCTCTCTCTCTCTCTCTCCTCTCCCTCCCCCTTCCTCTCTTCTCTCTCCTTTCTCTCTCCTCTCTCTCCCCCATCTCCTCCCTCTCTCTCTCTCTCCCTCCCTCTCTCCTTCTCTCTGCTCTCTCTCTCTCTCTCTCTCTCTCCCCTCTCTCTCCTCTCTCTCTCCCCTCTCTCTCTCTCTCCCCCTCTCCTCTCTCTCTCCTTCTCTCTCTCTCTCTCTCTCTCCTCCCCCTCTCTCTCCCCTCTCTCTCTCCCCCTCTCTCTCTCTCTCCCCCCCTCTCTCTCTCTTTCCATCACCTATCAACAGATGCTGGAAGGAGCAGAGAGCAGAAGGAGAGAGGCTTACCTGTCCTCCTAATGAGCTTTCCCTTTGTGGAGGATGACCTCAAGAAGCAGGGGGAGTGTATCAAGTGATACAGAGCCGTAGCTGCAACAACTACTCCCCCACCCCCAACCCCCTTTCCCCCCTCCCTCCCCTTTGTTGTCCCTACTTCACGGCACCGTGGTGCTTTGCTGCCTGCCTGCAGGTCGGCACTGCCAGGACCAGGTCATCAACCAGATGTGGGAAACAGAATGGGGTGGGAGGGGGTGGGGTGGAGATGGTGGGGTGGAGATGGTGGGATGGGGGTGGGGGGCGGGGGTGGGGGGGGAAGGGGTGGGGTGGGGGGCGGAGAGGCGGGGCATGCCAGAAGTTCGCCTAATCTAGAAAACTCGGACCAAGAAGGGCCTAAAATGACTTCCTCCCCCGAATGAGCCTGCTACAATTCACCTCCACCGAATCACCCCCCACCCCCCATCTCTTTTAAAAAAAGGCTTGTTTAGATTATTTCCAACGCATGCCCTCCTCAACCAACGATCTCCTCTCCCTCTCGCGACCCCATCTTAAAGGTCTACTTTAGAGATTTTCGATAATTTGTTAAAAACAGGTCTACATGTCATATAACTACAGTACGGTATTCATTTTTCAAAAAAGTCGCCGGAAAAATTTAACAGATAAAAAAACGAGTTTTGCACACCTGTTCAAACCCCGCGCGGTAGACCGAAAACCGTGACGTCACTTGATGGACTGGCCGTCAGCCGCGACCTATACAACAAGCCAACGCCAAGTGAAATCAACACGAGTTGCGATCCCCCACAGCCTAAAAAGTCACGAGGGGAGTGCAGAAAATTGTGCTGTAGGCGTGTGCAGCAGCTCAGCAGGAGACGGATATTCTTTGCACACATTTCCATCTGATCCAGATACTCGAAAGAAGTGGATTCGGTTGGTGCAACCATGCCGGGCCACTAAGTTATTTTTACCACATCAGTTCCAGCTGGACCACGGAAACGAGCTGTTCCGACAATTGCCGAGCCCGTTCGAGTGATCAAAAACTTCGTCTGCATTGTGCGCGTATACTTTGAAGGCGGAGTGGTAAGCTCGTACAGATGAGTACGATAGTAGCACGTTTATTCTGTTCTTATCTATTGACAGATCACACTTGTTAAATTGAATGAACACGTAAGGCTTGAGGAAGGAGAAAATCTCCGCCGCCGCCACGCGGACCACAAGAAGTCAGTGGGTAGCCTCCCTCGAGCTTGGTAAAGTCCGTGGGCCTTGGGAAGATGTGTTCGGGCGCCACGGGAACTGAATGTCGTTTCCGGGGTCCGGCTGGAACGACGTGGTAAAAAGAACTTAGCGCAAACGAAAAGGGAAAAGGGCCCGGGCAAAACACCCCGAGTTACATTGGCTTCGAAATCATAGTCACTGTTTTTACAATAAATTAAATACCGATCGAGATTGCAAAAACCCTAAAAATCTTTCTGTCGCCTTTGGCTTATTGTGTAGGTCGCACTCGGCCAGTCCATCATGTACGTCACATCCAAGATATTAAGCCATCCAAATTTTATTTGATTAACCCCCTTTTTCTTGATTACAGGTGAAAATGCCCACTTTCGGGGTCGATTTCGTGTATCGGACGAATCGATGTTTTTTTAAAAATTTATAAAACTTTTTCAATTTCGATAAGCTGCCCAAATTATCGAAAACCCAAAAGTAGACCTTTAAATCCCAAAAGCTTTCAGAATGTCATTTGATCACGGGATTCCACTGTTTTGCGTCAACTTTCCATGATCGCGATTAACCCCTTTGAACCACAGATCGGGAACCCGTACCTACCGCCGAGCCCCCCCCCCCCTCCTACACCCCAAGCCTCACTTCCACCACCCCCCCCCCCCTCCGCCGTTATAAATTTGAAAACCCGAGTCCCCTCTCGTGCTTTGGGAAGACTTGCAGCACAAGAGCACCCCAACCCCTGACCCCCCCTGCCGCGGGGGGGAGCCTGGAGAAGCATCAACGCCACCCACCTGAAGGTCGGGGGTCTTTCATGTGAATGTCCGGCCATCCCTCCTCTGACCGGGGGGGCTCCTCTCTCTCCTCCCTCCTTCCCTCCCCTCTTCTCTCTCTCTCTCCTCTGCGGGACGCCGGGTGTGGGCGACGTCAATTTCCCCCTTTTGGGGCTGATAAGGAAGGGGCCCCCACCCCAGCACCCAACAGCCGTCGGCTCTGGGGGAGGAAGAACACCGGCAGCCGTTAAGGTAGTCAGAGAGTGAAGGTTTTTTCCTCTTCAGTCTTTTTCTCCCCTCCCCTCCCCTTTTCCCGCCTCCTCCTCTTCTCCTCCCCCTCCATTTCTCCTTGAAAAGGGTGCTAATCAGTCGGCTGTGGGGGGCATGCGTTCGTTCTCACACCTCAAGAGGCTGGAAAGGGGTGGTTTCCTATCATTTAGGGCGACGTACCAGGGGTTTTCCGCGTTGGATTTTTCCTCCCTGTGATCTAGGGGATCCTTGGTTTCCACTTTGGCTGTTGTCTGAAGGCTTGGGAATTTTGGGGCGGGGCCCTTTTTTTTTTTCCCAGATCAACCCACCTCCCACGTGTGCACGGGAAAAAGGGAAGGGGAAAACGCCCATTCCCCTCTAAGAAAATGGATATTGAGTCAGACAGGAAGACTGCAACCGACGTCCTTAACCTTCAGGGGGAACAAGACTGGCGTCCTATCACCACCCAAGGGGAACAGTCTAACGTTGACGTCCTAAGAACTTACAAAAAGGAATGGAGATGACATCCGGTTAGCCTATAAAAAAAAAGGGGGAATGGAAAAATACTCCTATTCACCAACCAATGAAAATTGACGCCCCATTAACCAAAACAAAGGAATAAAAACTACGCCAATTAATTACTGGGGGAAGGGAAAAATACGTCTATTGATTTACAAGGAATGGACACTGACGTCCAATAACCTACAAAAGAACGAAACTGATGCCCAATAAACAAAACAAAAGGGAAGGGAAATTGACATCCAGTTAGCCCCATGACCAGGGGGAAAACCGCCTATTGGCATACAGAAAGAACAAAAATTCACATCCGACAGCTTCCAGTCTCTTTTTCACACTTCCGGGGGAAAAAGCCCCAACCAAGACCTCCATTTCCTGATTTACCCAGACTCATTTTACAACCCCCCCCCCCCCCAACTCCCACCCCCCCCCCCCCCCACCCCCAAATCATCATGGGGGGGTCTGACCGAAGGGAAACCAGTTTTTCCCATCGTCAACTGACCACGAGAGATGGCACCCCGTGTCACGGGGTTCGTCTAAAGTCTGGCTGACTACGCTAAACTGCAACTACTCCATCAGACAACGGTCTGAGACAGCCGCCCGTCTTAAATTTGATTTTTCTGGCTTCCAGGACGTTCCTTTCGCCATTCACCTGAAGAAGGCCGCCTTCTCATCTTCTCTGCTTTCTATTACTTACTTTTGGGGATCAAACTCTCTGTCGATGTGCTCTGGACAGAACATGAAGGGGGAGTTGCGAGTGAAGGCGAACCACCCCACCCCACCCCCCCCCCTCGTTTTCCTCCCGGATCAAACCCCTTTTCGATGGCTACGGGGAAAAACATGAACGGGGATTGCGAGTGAAGACAAACCCACCCCCCCCCCCCCCCTCGCTTTCTCCACTTTCTCGCCCCCCCTGCCTCCACTCCACCACCAGCTTCGTCGGGACCCGCGAAAAAAAGAATCAGAAAAGAAGGTTTTTCCACCCGTGGAGGTAATGCTTTCTCTCCCCCCCCCCCCCCCCCCCCCCCGCCCCCCCCCCCCCTTCCTCCCCCCCCCCACCCCCCTCTTCGCTCTGGTGGTTGTGTGTGTGGGTGTGTGTGTGGTGTTGCACGCGCGAGCGCGTGCACGGTTTGTCCCATGCGCGCCGCGTACGTGCGACATGCTTGTAGCTCTCTTTGACCGAGTACATGTGCCGCGCGCCCCCACTCGCCGAAAGAGATCAGCGTGTTTCCGGGTCCCATTAACCAACAAGAACCGTGAAAATCCATCCCTCACCCTCGGCCCCCCCCCCCCCCCCCCCCCCCATCCCCACTCTCCTCCCCCCTCCACTCCCACCCCTTCCTTTTAAATCTTCTTCCCCCCCCTCCCCCCCCCCCCCCCCCCCATCTCCCTCCCCCCCCCCCCCCCCGGGCCCTCACCCCACCCCCCTCCTCCTTCCCTCACTGGCATCACCAAGGAGAAGCCACCAAAGGGAAAATACATCGAAGCAGTTCAAGCCTCAAAAAGCCTCGATCTCGAGCCCCGCCCCGCCAGCCCCAACCAAACCCAAAACCCCAATCCCACCTCAGAAGCTTGACAAAAACCCCAGGCAGTTAATTCGGATTTTTACCCATCTCTTTACCATCCCAACCACCCGAGGGCCTCTTAGAATTTGGGGGACGGGGGGGGGTGGAGAAGAGAAAGCGGGGGGGGGGGGGGGGGGGGGTGAAGGGGCCTGCTTCCTGCACCCCCGCCCCCCCCCCCCCCCCCGCCCCCCCCCCCCCCCCCCCACCAACCAAAGACAAGGGGCGCGGGGTCAATCCAGGAACTCTAAAAGACACGCCCGGGTTTTCTGCTCTTCTGGAGACGCCAGCGACACGAGAAGGGGAGAGCGCAGTAACCCGGGCCTCTTGTTTCCCGACCGTCAAAAATTTTTCCCTCGTCTGATACGGGGGGGGGGGTAGTGGGATGGGGGACGGGGGCGGGTGCGGGGGCGGATTTGGGGGAGGGGGGGTGGAGAAAAGGTTGGGAGGGGTTTGGGGGGGTTGGGGGGAGTGGAGAGGAACGGAGGTTTGAGGAGGGGGGGGGGGGGGGGGGGGGGGGGGGGGGGGGGGGGGGGGGCGAGGAACAAAACAAAACGCGCGTTTAACACATCCGCACGCACATGTACACCCCGCGCACATATATCATCACACCACATACAACCCACCACACCACATAAAAACACCCATACGCACATATTTTCTTCGCAGGGACATATCCCACCCCGCGCACATAAAAACAAACCCCCCACGCATATAGAACCACCCCACCATATAAAAACAATACACGCACAAATAACACACACCGCACTATAAAACATCACACACACATATAAACACCCTACGCACATGTTACACTCCACACGCCCATATAATAAACCACACGCACACAGAACAAAGAACACGCACAGAACCACACTCCACGCACACAAACCCCACACACACAAAACACAAAACCCCATCACAGAATAACCCCTACACAAGAACACACCACCACAGAGAATACCCCACTGCACATAGAACACACCACAAAACCCCGCAGAACACAAACCAACCCATAGAACACCCACAACCCCACACAACATCCATACACACATAGAACGCACTCACTCACACAAAAACATACCCTACAACAAGAACGCCAACCTCACAAAAACAAACCATAATAAAAATAAATATAATTTTTTTATAGCGCAATTCTTTGGGAAACAACTCATTTTGGTCAAAAATCAATACTCATACACACATAGAACGCACTATACCACAACAACAACCCCTACACACTAAACGAATGCACGCACGCACAACAACCATTTGGGGCCCTAGAACATCCCACAAAGCAATACAACACCTCCCCGAACCACGCAAACTCAAATTTTTCAAAGGTTCGGTTTTTTCTCCTTACCGCTGTCCCAAACCCCTGGCCTCCCAGCTCGCGTTCCTTCTTCCACCCTTTAACCTCCTTGCCTCCACACACACACACAACATATAACGCACGGGCCACCCCACGCACGCCACACACACCACCACCATACGCCCACGCACGGGCACGACCACACACACACCACACCCACCCCACACACAACATGCAGCACGCACTCACACAGCAGTACGCACGCACGCACTCACACACACACACACACACACACACACACACACACACCACCAAAACCACACACCCTCTACCATACCATACCCAAAACCAAACCCTACCACAAAACCCCACACTGCACACATACACACACACACACACACCACACACACCACACCCCCCACAACACGCCCGCACGCACGCGCACGCACGCCGCACACGCACGCACGCAAAGCACCACACCACAAAACACACACACACACACACACACACACACGCACGCAAAGCTGAAGAACATGTCAGGGGGCCCTATGACAACCGCCAAGATTTACCGTGAAACTGGCCCAATAAAGCCTTTTTCCCTTTTGGGCTACAGGATCGTTTATTGCATTCATTCAATCTTCAATTTATCGTATGTAATACTCAAATGCATTGTCGCCTCATGGCCCAGCTGGGATCGTGTATGCAAATTTTGGGCCATCCCCCAAGCAATGACCCCTAGTCAGGTTTTTTTTTTTTTGTTTTTAAAAACAAACGTATTTACCAAGCAAAAAAAAAAAAAAAAATTTTTAGAAATTTTAATATTTTTTATATTACCGGTTAGGAATCAAAAAAAAAAAAAAAAAAAAAACGAAAGAAGAAGAGAGAGAGAAGAGAGAGAGAATCACTGTTTAGAGATGAGACATGACACGAAAAACGACACCAATAATTAATTAAAAAAAGTAGGGGACGCTGTTCTCCTATTAGAAGCGTTCTTTTTGAACTTTTCCCCCCAACACTTTGCTTTCAACCATCTTCCTTTTTTTTTTTTTCCCCCCCAGCCCCTCCCCCTGACGCCACCCCCCCCCCCCCCCCCCCCCCCCCCCCCCTTCCCCCTCCCCCTATCTCCCCCAAGCCCTCCATACCCATCCCCCTCCCTAGTCCCCCCCCCCCCCCCCCCCCCCCTCTCCCCAAAGGCCTTTTTCCCCCAGAGACCCGCCGCCCTCAGCTCCATAAACGACGTCAAACTCGATCAAACAAATTTGTCGGAGCCTAACCTTTCAGGCACTTCGTTTAAAAAAGACGGGGAGACAAAAACGCAGACAGACGGCAGGACATCCGTGGCCAGGACCCGTCAACAGTCATCGCCTTTCCCCCCCCCGTCCCCCAAGGCAACAGAAAAAGATCAGGGAAAAGGGAACGGCACGCTGAAACTATGGCACAACGTTATCGCAATAAGCTGAAAAGCTGGGAAAAACTTTTCGGGTGGGGGGAGGCTTAAAACATCGAGTCAAAACCCGAAACGAATGAGGGGGACGAAGTTTCGCCCCCATAGCTCTTCCGTTCGGGAGGGTTTGAAAATCGGCCCGGGGGACAGGCGTTCACGGGCAAGCAGAGCAAAAAAAAACTTTGCCATTTTTACTGTACTTCTTCCCCATGAAGGCCATGCGTCTCTCTTCCAACATTCATCGCTCTTCTGAAGCCATTACTTCGTCATGATGATGCTGATGCGCTGCGAACATCACAGCTCTGTGTTGCATGATGTGGTGTTGCACTGCATTGTGTTGACGACTTCCAATAACAATACATAGACATTGCTTGATCAAAGCATAATTCGATACGTGTGATTTATACGGTGTGTATAATTACATATGTACACGGTTCACACACACACACACACACACACACACACACACACACACAACACACACAAGCGCGCGCACGCGCGCACGCACACTCCCCCCCCCCCCCCCCCCTCTATCAAGAACAACTTCCTGTTTACACCTTCACATGACGTGATAAAATGCACACAGCAACAGCAACTGAGTAAAAAAAAAAAAAAAGTCCAAATACAAAACTGACTTTGGTTCTGAACTGGCCCTGCGTTTTGATGCTGAACATTGTCGTGTAAAATCACATCGACACAACTTTGGCCTTTTAAACCTCCGTACCCGCCAACCCCTCCCCTCCTTCCCCTCCCCCCCCCCCCCCCCCCATCTCCCCCTGCTACTGACAATGATGAGCTGGTCTGATCCTGCTTCAGTCAGAGAATGAAGCACGGGAACTTTCCTTGATGAACGAAGATTGAAACAGTTTGGAAACTGACGGAAAACAAGCCGAAACATACACTTAAACACACGTAACAGACTGCAAAGTAAAGCTTACCTTGTACAAAACAGACACGTGAATTTTCGATTAATAATCTTTTTTTTTCTGACGTCACAGAAATGAAAACAAAAAGTACAAATGAATACTCCTTTAATGGCTGCCAGGAGGAGAATGGCAATGTTTGTGTTTTTTAAAAAATGTTTTTCTTCATCATAAGGAGAGTGTTTTTCACTCTGTTAGTATTATGCCCACAACCTTCAGGGGAATATTAATTAGCATTTTTTTTTCAAGAAGACTGTTGTTTGTGTGGTCCAGTGAAGCCTTCATCGTCGAAAATTAAGTTGTCCTGAGCGTGAAACAAGCGTGACTTCGCACTCTCTCTTTAGAGTAGGTTATTTGCAGTCTGACTTTTCACGATGAAGACCGGAATCACGCGTTTCGACACTAGCATTTCACCATACTCAGCCCCAACTCGCCGTCCTCGGCCCGAGGAAAAGAGCCTGAGCCAAATCAGCGCGGCCGACTCTCAGTCACACTCGCCGTGAGACGTCACCATGGGAGACAATTACACACACATTCCCCGCCTGTCTCGTAAACCACGGGTTGTCTTCCCTGGTGGTGGTGGGGATTCTTCGGTTTCCTGATCGGCTTTTCGGGGCGCGGGATTGTGACGGAGGTGTGACACGAGAGCGACGGGTTTCCGCCTCGGCTTTTGTAGTGTGCGTCTTCAGAGACTGGCCTTCATGGAGGCGATCGCACACTTAACCAAGGAATGCGAAACAAATGGATTTCGTTCCGCTTTCCTTACAGTTAAGGGAGACCTTGACAAAAACAAAAAAAGCAACCTTCCTTGTTGAAGACTTCCTTTGACGGTCGGTCATTACTGCATCATACTGAGGTTACTGGTACTTCGTGTTTCAGTTCGTCTGTCCGTTCTCTGAGGCGATATTCAAGATCAAAAGTCTTCATTTGACGCTGAGTTATGGCTGTAGGCCTACATGTATGTGTGTTGGTATTTCGGTGCGCGCGTGTCAGCTGTGGGCATTGCTATGGGGCACGCTTCGAAAAAAAAAAAAAAAAAAAACCATCAGCGAATTTCACGATTCCCTTACAGGGGGGTTTAGGAGCGGGATCAAGTTGTTGAGCCTCAGGATGATAGGGCATCCACCTCACCTGGATCAACGGGCAAAAACAGAACGTTAACCTCGTCAAGGAGTGTGTGTGTATGTTCTCGTCTGCGTCTGTTGGTTTTTTGTTTGTCCGTCTGTCTGTCTGTCTGTCTGTCTGTCGGCTGGATGGCGCAGAAACTACGGGACTGCTTTGAACGAGACTTGGACGAAAGACGGAACACGAACGAAGGACTGAAGCCGGTCAGTTTTGGTGTGGATCTGAAAGGGCAGATATAGCTAGAATGAGCTCGGGCAGTTATTGGATAGTTTGACAGGGTTTGGATGTTACAGGATGAACAGGTAGGTAAGGACTTGGGCTGAGGTGTGCACTCACCTGAGTTCTCATTCCAGGGGGAAATCTGTCCACTGGGCTTCTCGGTCGGTATGTGGACTAGGTGAACGGATACCGCGAGAAGCGTCAGTGTGGGTTATGCACATGTAGGCTATTTCACAGCGTGCGGACTGTTCCATGCACACTGCCCCGCGTCCGCTTGGCCATTTGGCCACTATAGGGTCTTTTACATGGTCAATGATATCATGAATAAATGAATGAGTAAATAATGCATGAACATGTAAACATCAAGAAAGAAAACGTAAGAAAGAAAGAAATTGGAGGGGGGGGGGGGGGGGGGGGGGGGGGGGGGGGGGTTCATGAAGGAAAACTTCTGCATATCAACTCTCCCTCTCTCTCTCTCTCTCTCTCTCTCTCTCTCTCTCTCTCTCTCTCACACACACACACACACACACACACACACACACACACACACACACACACACAAACAGAATGACAGACAGACAGACAGACATAGATAGAGAGACAGACAGACAGAAACAGGGCGCCCGCGCGCGCGTATGCACACACACACAACACACACACACACACACACACACACACACACACACACACACACACACACGCCAATACACACGCGCGCGCGCGCACAGCACGAAGTTCTGGCTCCGTTTCATAATCGATTTATCTCTCACTGCAAAGGCTAACAAGGAGAGACAGACTAATCAGCTCGTTTGGCTGGAAGATACACCATTATGCTGGGTGGATGGAGGAGGAGGTGGCGGGGATGGAGGGTACGGGGCTGAGAGGTGGTGGCGAGGGGGGGGGGGGGGAGGGGGAAGAAAGGTGAGCGACAGGGGGACGGTGAAGTCGGAAGAGTCCGAGCAAAGATAGTTCGCCCTACGGAAAGATGGTTCACTCCGCGGAAAAGTGAAGCCAGATGGCTGGCACATTCCATGCTGCCACTCCCACCCTGACATGCTACTTTCCACGCGTGTCCAACATGGCGAGTAAGGCAGGAGGCAACTGGTGCGCTGCGCCGAACTGTCATAATTCTCGGAAGAAGGGTTCCGGTGTTTTTCTTTTCCAAAAGACGAAGAAAGGTGAGATCATTTTCTGTGTTACATTTCCTGAATACGTTGTTTTAATTAAGAGAGAGAGAGAGAGAGAGAGAGAGAGAGAGACAGAGAGAGAGAGAGAAAGAGAGAGAGTCAGTTCAGCTGCGTGAGCGAGGAAATTGCTCCCGCGATGTTGTCATGCAGAAGCAGAGAGAGAGAGCGTACATGCACGCGCGCATGTGTGTGTGTGTGTGTGTGTGTGTGTGTGTGTGTGTGAGAGAGAGAGAGAGAGAGAGAGAGAGAGAGTAAAAATGCATAGGATACTACTAGCGCTCACATACACACACTTATAGGTGCTTGCACACCACGCACGCACGCACGCACGCACGCACGCACACACACACACACACACACACACACACACACACACTTGTATGAAGATGATACGCATGTGCATAAGCAAGTGACCATGTGCTCACACGGCGCACATATGCACACACTGAGAGAACGTCTACAGACTGGCGTTAAAAAACAGTTTCTATTCTATATTGAACCAAGTTTCAACATTCTTTTTGTGTTCTTTGCAGATGCAAGACGTGGTTCAGAACTGTAGGCGTGAAGATCTTGTGGGCAAACCAGCTGCGTACCTTCATGCAAACTGCTGTATTTGCTCTGAGCATTTTGAAGCCAATCAGTTCATGGACCACACCCGCAAGAACTGTCGACTGATTTGGAGTGCAGTACCAACTTCTTACAGACAAAATATCCCATGTAAAGAATGCAAAACAATACCAAACAAAGATAGGAGAAGACCCCCCCCCCCCCCTCCCACCCCCTGCACTCTCTTTCTCTCTGAAATACAAGACAGAGTGATGTAAACAAAACAAAAAAAGAAGAAATAAGATGACGACACAGAGTGATGTAAACAAAAAAAAAGAAGAAATAAGGTGACGATAAAGTCCACACCACACACACACACCACGCACGCAACGCACGCACGCACGCACGCACACCACACACATACAACACACACACACACAACACACACACACAC
>JAFLJL010009880.1:0-2500 GCA_018398815.1 Conus ventricosus
TAAAGACAGTTCATGCTTTCCAGGCTGTTCCAAACCCCAGTTTAGGCGATTGTGGATAATTTTGTCCCCACAACGAGGAAGATTTTGTTCTTCAGGACAGTTTATCATGGCATTTGGGTCGTCACTCGAAGAGCACAGTTTCCAAGACCAACACACCTGGAAAGTAAAGGTGGGAAGCTGGAATTCGGGTCCGAAGACAGCTGAAAGAGATGCTGTGCCAACTATTATAACAGAAAAAATATATTAAAGCACTCTCTGTTCATTCGCCAGCTGCAAGTGCAAGCCTCAAACGCAACAGTGACACGGATTCTGTCAGGAGCAAGAGAGCCAAACTCAGAGGCGTAAAGAAGGTAAGGTTTGTGGAATGGGTGGTTGATCGTTTTGGGTTTCATTTCATTCTCAGTGTATGGTTGGTTGTAAAGATAGTTGTTGGTTTTTGTTTGAGTGTTGGCATCAAACTGCAACATGCATTGTAATGTCATAGTGGCAGTCAGCAGTCACTCTGCCTGCTGCCACTGAAAACTGTTGCATGTTTGTGATTGATTTTTCTCCCTGCTGTTACTGTTTCCAACAAAACTGAAGTTACGATTCTTATTAACAAGAAAGTGTCCATGTCCACAAATAACAACTTGTTGGACTCCAGTGAATAATAGTTTGGTTTTTTATTTTTTCAGGACATTGCTGAACATCAGGCCCATGCAAGTTCAAGTTTCCGCCCAACAACCATATGCTTTAGTAAGTGAATTATTTATCAGTATTTGGATACAGGATGGTGATTTAGTGTGCATTTTAAGATATATGCAGGTGTGGTATGTCTGTATGCTACACACTGCCCTGGTAAGAGAATAATGAGCTTAGATCTGCTGCTTAGATCTGCATCAGTTTTTACAATAACAGCCAGAATCTTTGGACTCCAATATATTGTAAAAGACCCCTCAAATTCTAATTGTCATTGTGGAACTTCAGAATTTGTGGAGAGAGTGAGATTGAAGATGAGGAATGTAAAAAAAAGTGGGGGGGGTGTGGGGAGGGGGGGGGGGGGGGGGGGGGGGAACTGAAAGTAACAGTTATTGAAAAGATTTCTACAGCAGGGAAGAGAATTACTGTGATGATGCAGTAGCTGACAGATCTAAACAACTGAAAGAAAATGTGGTTTATCACATAATCATTTTAAAGTTATTTACATACTACGGTAATGTGTTGTGTGTGTGTGTGTGTGTGTGTGTTGTGTGTGTGTGTTGTGTAAACAGATGTGTGTGTGTGCATGTTTTATCATGTACTATCTGTGTCGTGCGTATGTGTGTACCTGTACATAATATGGTCAACCTGTAAAATGTCGAACTGCCTAGAAAGAAACACAAGCGTCTGATGGCGAGGGAGGTGGTACTGTACAAGGAGCTGTAGGTTCAAACTGGTACGGCTGAACTCCATACACTTCAGTGAAAATTTCACGCTCGATGTCCTCTTCGTTGGAACTTGACTCGTAACTGGGAGCATCTGCCATTATCGCCGGAAAATAGTTGAGTTTTTACGTCTCATAGCGAAAGCTTTTAGGGACATGTCTTTCATTCACGGTAGTCTTGGGCATTATACGTCACTTGCGGAATCCCCGACTCTCGTCTCTTGCCGTACTGTGCTCGGCAATCTCCGTGGCGAGTCACGATTTGGCTACTTGCACGGCCCGAAACACGGATAGAAGTGAGTTCTAGAAGAAAAGTAACACGTACATCGAAACACGCTCGATCATACTTTTGAACAACCCAAACATACTATTTAGGGGTGAGTACCCCTTTAATTTTTGAGAACAAGTCATCCCACCCCTTTCGTTGATTTGCTGTCCTGGCTCTGGGAAGCATACCCTCCTCATATCAAGGATTAAAGCGTAACTAAGGAGAATTGTATTTTCTTTGCATGGGAATATTTTTGTTCTGCTAAAACTTAGAACTTAGAGGAGATGTTTCTGGCTTCTTCGCATAGGCCTTACGCCACAATTAAGCTTTTGCACTGAACCGCTGTAAAATCCATGTACGCGTTTTTTGAGGCCAACCGTAAAGTTGAACCACCATTTAATTTTAAACTGATGATTGATCAAAAGAAGAACTCCCCATCAGCTATTTTCCCTTGTTTGGGGGGGGGGGGGGGGGGGGGGTTCCACCGATGAAATCCCAATCTGCAAATACGTGACCTTCCCTCAGCAGACAACACATTTCAGACCTGTGCACTCACCTGTGACCCTATATTTGGGCCAGCTGGAAGTCCCCAGACAGTCCCATTCTTTTGATTTGTATTCTGTCTGCTTGGCGCCACCTGGCTTGTACCTTGATGGCCATATCAAAGAAAAAAAAATGAGGAGAATCCACTTTCAGACACAATACAAACTCTCAAAACAATCTGCTTGCGCCAGTCGACTCCTTAAGCAAGGCCTTGACACTTGCATGTTTGGTGCGCAGCCACGGCGAACCAGCGGCTTTAGAAGTAAGAAAAACTGTTAATGTATCGA
>JAFLJL010009880.1:17500-19694 GCA_018398815.1 Conus ventricosus
TCTCTTTCTTTCATTCCAATTTCCACTCCCATTTCAAATCAATGGCATTCTCTTTCTTTCATTCCAATCTCCACTCCCATTTCAAATCAATGGCATTCTCTTTCTTTCATTCCAATGTCCACTCCCATTTCAAATCAATGGCATTCTCTTTCTTTCATTCCAATTTCCACTCCCATTTCAAATCAATGGCATTCTCTTTCTTTCCTTCCAATCTCCACTCCCATTTCAAATCAATGGCATTCTCTTTCTGTCATTCCAATCTCCACTTCCATTTCAAATCAGTGGCATTCTCTTTCTGTCATTCCAATCGCCACTCCCATTTCAAATCAGTGGCATTCTCTTTCTGTCATTCCAATCTCCACTCCCATTTCAAATCAGTGGCATTCTCTTTCTGTCATTCCAATCTCTACTCCCATTTCAAATCAGTGGCATTCTCTTTCTGTCATTCCAATCTCCACTCCCATTTCAAATCAGTGGCATTCTCTTTCTGTCATTCCAATCTCCACTCCCATTTCAAATCAGTGGCATTCTCTTTCTGTCATTCCAATCTCCACTCACATTTCAAATCAGGGGCATTCTCTTTCTGTCACTCACTCCAAACTCCACTCCCATTTCAAATCAATGGCATTCTCATTTTGTCACTCCAAACTCCATTCCCATTTCAAATCAATGGCGTTCTCTTTCTTTCACTCCAATCTCCACTCCCATTTCAAATCAATGCGTATTGATGGGCATTTAAACGCCAGTCGTGACTCATTTTTAGTTACTGTTCTGATACTGTTGTTCACTGGATTTCCCTGTTGATAGCTTGATTTATGAGACTTGATGATTTTTTTGTCCAATAAGTGGAGGCAGAAGAGAGTGGAAACATTCAGACTTTTCACCACACGTTATGATAATAATAATAATGATCATAATGATCATAATAATAATAATAATAATAATAATAATAATAATGGTAATGATAATAATAATAATAATGATAATGATTATAATAATAATAAAGATGATAAAATGATGATGATAACAATATTGGTAAGTAATAATATTGTCATAATATTGACAATAAAATAATAATAATAATAATAATAATAATAATATAATAGTTATAACAATAATACTACTACTACGACTACTACTACTGCTGCTGCTGCTACAACTACTACTACTACTGATGATGATGATAATGATAATAACAATAATAGTAATGACAATGATAATAATATATTATGATGATAATGGTAATGGTTGCGATGAGAATAAAAGTAATATGATACTAATGATAAGCATGGTAATAATACCAATACTGATACTACTTCTACTGCTACTACTACACTACTTTTACTACTACTACTACTATTACTACTACTACTACTACTACTACTACTACTACTACTACTGCACACTATCAATAAACAATACTCTGAGCTCATTACCAGAAATAACACCACATGCCTGCGATTGATTTGATTTTAGGTACCTGATAATATCAAAATGACATAAGTGAATAAAAAATACACCTAACAAAGTGTACATAAAAAAGCATGTCTGCATTCACATTTCCCTCGATTTGCACACACACACGCGCGCACGCACGCACGCACGCACGCACGCACGCACGCACGCACGCACGCACGCACGCACGCACGCACGCACGCACACACACACACACACACACACACACACCACACACACACACACACACTCTTATCATGCTTAAAAACTGAACAAACATATCACACAAGCGCAGAAGCGCTGAGTGTTTAGAAGGACATTGCGAAAAGCAGATTTAATGCTGAGAGAGAGAGAGAGAGAGAGAGAGAGAGAGAGAGAGATGAGGTAATACCAGATTTTTTATTAAAAAAAAAAGGGGGGGGGGGGGCGGCGCCGAAGTCGCTGTGGAGGTTCGAGGTAGTCAGTTTCATTGTCACTTGAGGCTTGAAACGAAGTTGATGCTTGTCCACATGTCTCAGTTCTCGCATAATCTATCCGGAAGATTCGTATGTCAGAAGAAAAAAAAAGAAAAAAAAGAAAAGCTGTGCTGGTGAGAGACAGAAAGGAAATGAAGAGATGGTCACAAAGCCACTGATCTCCATCCACTGACGGCAGAAACAGTCAGAGAAGACAGCTTGTGGTCTGTACCATCGGAAACAGACAACCTGTGGTGAATGAGTGTGTGTGTGTGTGTGTG
The DNA here is from genome assembly GCA_018398815.1 of Conus ventricosus. Lineage (NCBI taxonomy): Eukaryota > Metazoa > Mollusca > Gastropoda > Neogastropoda > Conidae > Conus > Conus ventricosus. The sequence goes on from JAFLJL010009880.1 coordinate 19,692, forward strand.
TGT
>JAFLJL010009882.1:7757-60864 GCA_018398815.1 Conus ventricosus
AATCGAGAGCACTTGCCCAACTAGATCAAATACACATGACATATCACAAAGATCTTACCAATACAATCACAATAAAAAATCTCACATTCTAATCTAAATCAACCATAATTCAGAATAACACCAGAATCCTTTCCAAACATCACATTCTGACTATAAACTATTTCATACCAGTGTCCACAGTGAAAAGTAGGTTCATGAAGGCTTGCTACACTCTAGTCACAAAGGCCTACCAGTCTTTGTTCAGTCTACCTAGAACCATGTGGCCAACCCTGTGGCCCACCAGGTGCAAATTTCATTTCTTTCCCCACTCTTTCCTTCTTTGGGAAAAACTTTTGGCTAATCACTTAGTTCCCTTTTTTTCTATACCATAATGAAACCTGCAATATAAACAAATGTATAAAATTCAATTTCAAAACAAGACAGTCACCCACCTCTGCTGGTAGTGGCAGGAGCAGCCTTAAAGCCCTCTCAGCTTGCTCTGGTTTGCAGCTGGACCTCTGGCTAGCATGTGGTGGTTTTTATAACAGGAAGTCACATGGGCGCCTCCCCAGACAAAATCATTTCTTTGTTCTAATTGGAAATATTTAAAACCTTCCTTTCTATTTAAATGAGTGATCCTTAATTTATACAACTAGTAAAGATTTCCTAGAATGTTATAATAATAGAAATCTTTAATACAATTTATTTATTTTTTGGTTGTTTGTTTATTTTCTGCGGACTACTTCCTGCTTAGTAGAAATTTCCACCAAACTATACATACAGCATCTGTGCAATTTTCGACTCTTTCTGTTGTTGTTTGCACAAAGTTGTGCAGAACCAACCTGGCTGTAATCTACCACAGAAATTCCTCATTTTATGTGGGGGGTTACATTGTCAAGGAGCGTGAAACCTCTCACAAAAGGCATAGACGCTTGAGAAAAGGGACGTTGTACGTAGTATACAAATAGGTAATAGACCAATTAACCAGGGTACCTTACCCATCGCACACGGCCGAACTGTGTGAAAAAAGGCCGAAGTGGTCAGATGACAAACAACACCTAGGAGAGAGTTCGGACCTGCCCGGTGGCGAAAGGGGAAGGGATGTAACCACTACGACCTCGGCGCTCCAAGTGAGCGCTAAATTCTCGGTCAGCTGAGGTTCTTTTGTAAACAGTCAGTGAAGAGCAGGGTCTTGGATTCGTTTCGGATGGTGTTGCCGTGGGTCACTGTGTTGGTTCTATTGTCAGGCTGGCTGAATGCGTGTGGAGGTTGTAGTAGCCCTCCTTAAGATAATTACTGTGTTAAGTAACCACCGAAGTCGGCGGGAATTTTCGATGTCCATCTGGGGCTAAGTGTGTGTTTGCTAATCAATTAGGTAGGGGTGTGTGTAAATGCTGATGTGTGGGAGAATGTAGCGAATGGAGAATTCAGGGTACTTGTGAACTAGGGGTTTGAGGAGCAGCGTGGACAAAGGCATGGCCGAAAGGGAATCCTTTGTTTCCCTCCCTATATAAAACTAGGGAGAACAACGTGAGTGGAGAACAACACCAGAGAGAGAGAGAGAAGGCAGAGGAGAGAGAGAGAGAGAGAGAGAGAGAGAGAGAGAGAGAGAGAGAGAGAGAGAGAGAGAGAGAGAGGAGTGAGCAGGACAGAGAAAGGGTCGAGAGAAACGTGGTCTGGAGATAGAAGAGACAGCTAAGTCTTAGGGTTGAAGACAACTGGAAGAGAAGGAAACTAAGTTTGAAGCCCAGAGGTGGGTGAAGACAGACAAACTGAATTTGAACCCAGAGGTGGGTGAAGAAGACGAAGAAGAAGAGTTCTAACGTCGAAATCCCAGAGACGACCACGAAGACCCAGTCCTGAAACCTGGAGCCAGTCAACCAAGGGCGTCACCATCAAGCAGTGCTGAAGAAGACTTGAAGAAACTTGTTCAAGAACTGTGGTGTGGTGTGAAAGCGTGGTTGTGTGTGTGAAAACCTGGCCAGGTAAGAAGTCATTTTATATAACCCGGATTAGGATGTAATTGATCTTTTATGTTTTGATATTTCATTGTGTGTGATTTGATTGTACATGATTCATTATAAGTAGCATAGAAATTGTATTTCTTGTGCTCAGTCGTGTTAGGAGAGAAACGAATGCGTGACATCCCACTCCCAGAGAGAGGTGAATGTTTGGTGTGTGCATGAGTGTGCATATGCGTGTATGAGTGCAAAGATAACCTTGGTGTGTTAAGCCTGACTGATAATACATCAACTTAGTGCACTTAAGCAATACCATCACGATTTCTCCCATCCTGGACAAAGTGGCGAGCCTGCCAGGATTGCATGCCCAAATTAGTTTCAGGAGGGAAACAAAGTAAGTACTAGAGTAGTACTGGGGTGAAGCGTCCACTAAAGGCAATTGTAATTAGCTCTTCTAATTATTTCCTTTAGTTCTTTGAGTGTTGAGTATTGACTTGTGTGTAGGGTGGTGTATTAATCAAAGGTCGTTCAGAGAAACGAAGAAACAGGTTCTAGTCCTTAACTCTCACAGAAGCTGTGGTTTAAGATTAAGGCTCCTTTGCGTTAGGAACACTACCACTGGTTGGTGTACTCATAACGTTTAGTAGATAAACTGTGTACTGACTTTTTTCCGGGTCTATAAGCGTAACTGTTTTAGTGGTGCTAAAACATATCGAAAAAAAAAAAAGAAAAAAAAGAAATGGCTGAAGAAAGTTTTACTCCCATTGAGAAACTGATGAGTTTAGGGGAGAAACTGGGATATACAGGAGATGAACTGCTAGATTCATTGAAACTCAGCAGAAGACTGAGAGAGATGAAAGGCTGAAAGAAGGAAGTTTGAAAAGGAACGTCTAGAGGCAGAAATGCTGCATCAAAGGCTAAAGCAGAACGCAGAGTGTATAGCTGCCAGAGCAAGGGCAGATGCAGAGAGGGCTAAAGCAGATGCAGAGAGTGCAGCTGCCAGAGCAAGAGCAGATGCAGAGAGTGCGGCTGCAAGGGCAAGAGCAGAAGCGGAATCTGAGATTTTAGCCAAACAAATTGAGTTGGAAAGAATAAAATCTGAAAATCGTAGTGAAATCGACACCAGTTCTGAGTCAGTAGGCCGCAGACTAAAGTTGCGCACCTAGACCTAAACTCCCACTGTTCAGAGAAGAAACTGATTCGTCGATGCCTATATCAGTCGTTTGAATCGTTTGCCGAGCACGAGGCTGGCCCGAAGATGACTGGGCAATAAACCTGTCTGCCTTGTTGACAGGTCGTGCGTTACACACAGTTTCCACCTTACCCAAAGGTGATCAGAGAGATTTTGACAAGGTGAAACAAGCGGTGCTAAAGGCATATGATTTGACTGAAGAAGGTTTAGGCGTAAGTTTCGCGAGGCGAGAATCGAACAGGGTGAGACATACACACAGTTCGGTGTTAGACTGACCACTATTTCACCAAATGGGTAGAACTTAGTGGAGTAGACAGTGATTTTGAAGGCCTCAAGACACGTGATGAAGGAACAGATACTTGATGGTTGTGGGACGGGCCTACCATCCACATTAAGGAAAAAGGTGCAACCACAATAGCTGAGGTACTTCAGACGGCAGAGACTTACCGGGAAGCGAGGCGTGATTTGCCTGAACAAGAGGAAAGCCTGGAAGCATATTCAGAGATAGCAGGCCAGCACAATGACTCACGCAATGAGCCAGCAGTACACACCATAGCCCACAGCGTCACGTGAGCAAACAAGGGTGAAAACCAATAGCTACGTGGCTAGGAATGAGCGTACCTGTTTTTCTGTGTGATAAGACAGGACACTTGGCTAGAGACTGCCGATTTAGACCTCAGAAAGCAGCAGCAATGAGGATCAGGCCAAGAGAGAGGCAGATAGAAAAAGATGAACAAGATGACAGTGTTATTTTGTCTGGATTGTGCTGTGTGTATCACAGATTCAGGCGATAACATGGATGTGCACAAAGGCAGAGTGGGGGACAATGTGGTTAATGTCATTAGAGACTCTGGGTGCACTGGCGTAATGGTGAAGGAGTCCCTGGTTAAGAAGGGACAATTCACAGGAAAAAAACAGAGGTGTAGACAAATAGATGGAACATAGCAGAATTCAAACGGCACTGGTGTTCTTGATACACCATTCTATATGGAGTCGTACAGGCTTTGGCTGTTCCAAAGCCACCGTATGATTTAGTGATTGGGAACATTTCAGGAGCACGTGGGTACGAAAACCCAAACCCTGACTTCTCTGTTCAATCAGGGAACAGAAATCACGGGAGAGAAAGGCCCCGAGCGGTCACACACTTCAGAACGCAATGGAGCGTGTCCAGTGAGACCAACCCCTCTCACTTGCGAGCAGAACAAAAGGGCGACTACTCGCTCAGTAAACTGTTTGGTTTTGCTTACAGAGGGCAGAAGAAAAATGTTAAAGAGGCACAATCGGGTTTGAGATAAAGGACGGGTATTGTACCGAACTTTCACTCACTTGAGTTCGGGAAAAACGAAGAAGCAGATCGTTGTGCCTACGAAACGCAGAACGGCCGTGATGTCCGAAAAACATGTGACGTCAGCCTCGGGCCATCTCGGTAGAAGGCCACACAACTTAGAGCTGGTGGAGATTCCAGATTTATGTTGATATTTGCTTGGATAGTGTGTATGTATTGATTTTTCTCTAATTTTTTGTTGCAAGACAAATCTTGCGTGCGTTCTCTGGTGTAAGAAGGCTTATGAGAGGCCGATATTAGCACTGGTTTAAATGGGAAAATTATGAGAGTTTCATCTCCTTGAATGTTAAGTTTTAGCCAATGCAGGGCATTGTCTTCGAGTGGGGGGAATTTGTCAAGGAGTGTGAAACCTCTCACAAAAGGCATTAGACGCTTGGAGGAAAAGGGACGTTGTACGTAGTATACAAATAGGTAATAGACCAATTAACCAGGTACCTTACCCATCGCACACGGCCGAAATGTGTGAAAAAAGCCGAAGTGGTCAGATGACAAACAACACCTAGGAGAGAGTTCGGACCTGCCCAGTGGCGAAAGGGGAAGGGATGTAAACCACTACGACCTCGGCGCTCCAAGTGAGCGCTAAATTCTCGGTCAGCTGAGGTTCTTTTGTAAACAGTCAGTGAAGAGCAGGGGTCTTGATTCGTTCGGATGGTGTAGCCAGTGGGTCACTGTGTTGGTTCTATTGTCAGGCTGGCTGAATGCGTGTGGAGTTGTAGTAGCCCTCCTTAAGATAATTACTGTGTTAAGTAACCACCGAAGTCGGCGGGAATTTTCGATGTCCATCTGGGGCTAAGTGTGTGTTTGCTAATCAATTAGGTAGGGGTGTGTGTAAATGCTGATGTGTGGGAGAATGTAGCGAATGGAGAATTCAGGTACTTGTGAACTAGGGGTTTGAGGAGCAGCGTGGACAAAGGCATGGCCCGAAAGGAATCCTTTGTTTCCCTCCCTATATAAACTGAGGGAGAACAACGTGAGTGGAGAACAACACCAGGAGAGAGAGAGAAGGCAGAGGAGAGAGAGAGAGAGAGAGAGAGAGAGGAGTGAGCAGGACAGAGAAAGGTCGAGAGAAATGTGGTCTGGGAGATAGAAGAGACAGCTAAGTCTTAGGGTTGAAGACAAGCTGGAAGAGAAGGAAACTAAGTTTGAAGCCCAGAGGTGGTGAAGACAGACAAACTGAATTTGAACCCAGAGGTGGTGAAGAAGACGAAGAAGAAGAGTTCTACGTCGAAATCCCAGAGACGACCACGAAGACCCAGTCCTGAAACCTGGAGCCAGTCAACCAAGAGCGTCACCATCAAGCAGTGCTGAAGAAGACTTGAAGAAACTTGTTCAGAACTGTGGTGTGGTGTGAAAGCGTGTTGTGTGTGTGAAAACCTGGCCAGGTAAGAAGTCATTTTATTATAACCCGGGTATTAGGATGTATTGATCTTTTATGTTTGATATTTCATTGTGTGTGATTTGATTGTACATGATTCATTATAAGTAGCATAGAAATTGTATTTCTTGTGCTCAGTCGTGTTAGGAGAGAAACGAATGCGTGACATCCCATTCCCAGAGAGAGTGAATGTTTGGTGTGCGCATGAGTGTGCATATGCGTGTATGAGTGCAAAGATAACCTTGGTGTGTTAAGCCTGACTGATAATACATCAACTTAGTGCACTTAAGCAATACCATCACGATTTCCCCCGTCCTGGACATACATTCATAATATTTCCTGGAGTTTGTCAGACCCGAGAAATACAGACACCTGCAGTATTGGTCACGACATTTAAGCAACACTCAGAAACCCTAAATTAAAGGATGAAACTCGTGTATGGTCCCAGTCTTCCTAGAGGAGCCCATAGCGAACTCGTGTATGGTCCCAGTCTTCCTAGTGGGCCCATAGCAACTCGTGTATGGTCCCATCTTCCTAGAGGAGCCCATAGCAAACTCGTGTATGGTCCCAGTCTTCCTAGTAGAGCCCATAGCAAACTCGTGTATGGTCCCAGTCTTCCTAGTGGGGCCCATAGCAAACTCGTGTATGGTCCCAGTCTTCCTAGAGGAGCCCATAGCAAACTCGTGTATGGTCCCCAGTCTTCCTGGTGGAGCCCATAGCAAACTCGTGTATGGTCCCAGTCTTCCTAGTAGAGCCCATAGCGAACTCGTGTATGGTCCCAGTCTTCCTAGTGGCGCCCATAGCAAACTCGTGTATGGTCCCAGTCTTCCTAGTGGAGCCCATAGCGAACTCGTTTATTGTCCCAGTCTTTCTAGTAAGCCCATAGCAAATTCAGCTCTAAGTAGGAGCCGTTCAGTTGACTGGGTTCTTTGTAGTAAGGACATTGAAAGCTTCAGTAGACAGGGTGGTTTTGTTTGATTCAGTAGGCAGGTGGTTTTGTAGTAAGACATTGAAGGCTTCAGTAGACAGGGTGGTTTGTTTGATTCAGTAGACAGGGTGGTTTGTGGTAAGGACATTGAAGGCTTCAGTAGACAGGGTGGTTTGTAGTAGGAACGTTGAGGGATTCAGTAGGCAGGGTGGTTTGTAGTAGGAACGTTGAAGGATTCAGTAGACAGGGTGGTCTGCAGTAAGGACGTTGAAGGATTCAGTAGACAGGGTGGTTTGCAGTAAGGACGTTGAAGGATTCAGTAGACAGGGTGGTTTTGCAGTAAGGACATTGAAGGCTTCAGTAGACAGGGTGGTTTGTAGTAAGGACATTGAAGGCTTCAGTAGACAGGGTGGTTTGTAGTAAGGACATTGAAGGCTTCAGTAGACAGGGTGGTTTGTAGTAAGGTCGTTGAACACTTCAGTAGACAGGGTGGTTTGTAGTAGGAACGTTGAAGGATTCAGTAGGCAGGGTGGTTTGTAGTAAGGACGTTGAAGGACAGTAGACAGAGTGGTTTGTAGTAAGGACGTTGAAGGATTCAGTAGACAGGGTGGTTTGTAGTAGGAACGTTGAAGGATTCAGTAGACAGGGTGGTTTGTAGTAGGAACGTTGAAGGATTCAGTAGACAGGGTGGTTTGTAGTAAGGACGCTGAAGGATTCAGTAGACAGGGTGGTTTGTAGTAGAACGTTGAAGGATTCAGTAGACAGGTTGTTTGCAGTTAGGACGCTGAAGGATTCAGTAGACAGGTGGTGTTTGTATAAATACGTTGAAGTATTCAGTAGACAGGGTTGTTTGCAGTAAGGACGTTAAAGGATTCAGTAGACAGGGTTGTTTGTAGGTAAGGACCTTAAAGGATTCAGTAGACAGGGCTGTTCGTAGGTAAGGACGTTTAAAGTATTTAGTAGACAGGGTTGTTTGTAGTAAGGACCTTAAAGGATTCAGTAGACAGGGCTGTTCGTAGGTAAGGACGTTAAAGTATTTAGTAGACAGGGTTGTTTGTAGGTAAGGACCTTAAAGGATTCAGTAGACAGGGCTGTTTGTAGGTAAGGACGTTAAAGTATTTAGTAGACAGGGTTGTTTGTAGGTAAGGACCTTAAAGGATTCAGCAGACAGGGTTGTTTGTAGGTAAGGACCTTAAAGGATTCAGTAGACAGGGTTGTTTGTGGGTAAGGACGTTAAAGGATTCAGTAGACAGGGTTGTTTGTAGGTAAGGACCTTAAAGGATTCAGTACACAGGGTTGTTGTAGGTAAGGACCTAAAGGATTCAGTAGACAGGGTTGTTTTGTAGGTAAGGACCTTAAAGGATTCAGTAGACAGGGCTGTTTGTTGGTAAGGACGTTAAAGGATTCAGTAGACAGGGTTGTTTGTAGGTAAGGACCTTAAAGGATTCAGCAGACAGGGCTGTTTGTAGGTAAGGACCTAAAGGATTCAGTAGACAGGGTTGTTTGTAGGTAAGGACCTTAAAGGATTCAGTAGACAGGGTTGTTTGTAGGTAAGGACCTTAAAGGATTCAGTAGACAGGGTTGTTTGTAGGGACGTTAAAGGATCTTGTAAGTCAGCGTGTTGACGGATTCAGTTGACAGAGTTATTTGTAGGTCAGGATGTTTGATTCAGTTGAAAGGATGTTTGTGGGTGAGGATGTCAAAAGATTCAGTTGAAAGGGTTTCGTGGTCAGGATGTTAAAAGATTCAGTTGACAGTGGTGCATGTGGGTCAGGATGTTAAACAAAAGTCAGTTGAAAGGGATGTTTGTGGGTCCGAATGTTAAAAGATTCAATTGACAGGGGTGTTTGTGGGTCAGAATGTTAAAAACGTCAGCTGAAAGGGGTTTTTGTGGTCAGAATGTTAAAACGTCAGCTGAAAGGGGTGTTTGTGGGTCAGAATGTTAAAAACGTCGGGTGAAAGGGGTGTTTGTGGGTCAGACTGTTAAAAAACGTCGGTTTGAAAGGGTGTTTGTGGGTCAGACTGTTAAAACGTCGGTTGAAAGGGTGTTTGTGGTCAGAATGTTAAAAACGGTCGGTTGAAAGGGGTGTTTGTGGGTCAGAATGTTAAAAACGTCGGTTGAAAGGGGTGTTTCTGGGTCAGAATGTTTAAAACGTCAGAATGTTAAAAACGTCAGTTGAAAGGGGTGTTTGTGGGTCAGAATGTTAAAAACGTCAGAATGTTAAAAACGTCGGTTGAAAGGGGTGTTTGTGGGTCAGAATGTTAAAAGCGTCGGTTGAAAGGGGTGTTTGTGGATCAGACTGTTAAAAACGTCGGTTGAAAAGGGGTGTTTGTGGGTCAGAATGTTAAAAACGTCGGTTGAAAGGGGTTGTTGTGGTCAGAATGTTAAAAACGTCGGTTGAAAGGGGTGTTTCTGGGTCAGAATGTTAAAAACGTCAGAATGTTAAAAACGTCAGTTGAAAGGGGTGTTTGTGGTCAGAATGTTAAAAACGTCAGAATGTTAAAAACGTCAGATTGAAAGGGCTGTTTGTGGGTCAGAATGTTAAACACGTCGGTTGAAAGGGGTGTTTGTGGGTCAGAATGTTAAAAACGTCAGTTGGAAGGGGTGTTTTTGGGTCAGAATGTTAAAAACGTCAGTTGAAAGGGTGTTTGTGGGTCGCAATGTTAAAACGTCAGTTGAAAGGGGTGTTTGTGGGTCAGAATGTTAAAAACGTCGGTTGAAAGGGGCGTTTGTGGGTCAGAATGTAAAAACGTCGGTTGAAAGGGGTGTTTGTGGGTCAGAATGTTAAAAACGGTCAGAATGTTGAAAACATCAGTTGAAAGGGGTGTTTGTGGGTCAGAATGTTAAAAACGTCAGTTGAAAGGTGTGTTTGTGGGTCAGAATGTTAAAAACGTCAGTTGAAAGGGGTGTTTGGGTCAGAATGTTAAAAACATCAGTTGGAAGGGTGTCTGTGGGTCAGAATGTTAAAACCGTCAGTTGAAAGGGGGTTTGTGGTCAGAATGTTAAAACCGTCGGTTGAAAGGGGTGTTTTTGGTTCAGAATGTTAAAAACGTCGGTTGAAAGGGGTGTTTTGTGGTCAGAATGTTTTAAAAAAGTCGGTTGAAAGGGGTTTTGTGGTCAGACTGTTAAAAACGTCGGTTGAAAGGGGTTTTGTGGGTCAGAATGTTAAAAAACGTCGGGTTTAAAGGGGTGTTTGTGATCAGACTGTTAAAAACGCGTTGAAAGGGTGTTTGTGGGTCAGAATGTTGAAAACGTCGGTTTTAAAGGGGTGTTTGTGGGTCAGAATGTTAAAACGTCGGTTGAAAGGGGTGTTTGTGGGTCAGACTGTTAAAAAAGTCGGTTGAAAAGGGGGGTTTTGTGGGTCAGAATGTTAAAAACGTCGGTTGAAAGGGGTGTTTGGGGTCAGAAATGTTAAAACGTCCAGTTTGAAAGGGCGTTTGGGGTCAGAATGTTAAAAACTTCGGTTGAAAGGGCGTTTGTGGGTCAGAATGTTAAAAACGCGGTTGAAAGGGGTGTTTGTGCGCAGAATGTTAAAAACGGGCCGTTGAAAGGGGTGTTTGTGGGTCAGAATGTTAAAAACGTCAGAATTTTTGAAAACATCAGTTGAAAGGGGTGTTTGTGGTCAGAATGTTAAAAACGTCAGTTTAAAGGGGGGTTTGTGGTCAGAATGTTAAAAAAGTCAGCTGAAAGGGTGTTTGTGGGGCAGAATGTTAAAAAACGTCAGTTGAAAAGGGTGTTTGTGAGTCAGAAAAGTTAAAACCGTCATTGAAAGGGTGTTTGTGGGTCAGAATGTTAAAACCGTCGGGTTTAAAGGGATGTTTTTTGTTCAGAATGTTAAAAACGTGGGTTGAAAGGGTGTTTTTTGGGTCAGAATGTTAAAAACGTCAGTTGAAAGGGGTGTTTGTGGGGCAGAAATGTTAAAACGTCAGAATGTTAAAAACATCAGTTGAAAGGTGTGCTTGTGGGTCAGAATGTTAAAAACCGTCAGAATGTTAAAAAACATCAGTTGAAAGGGGTGTTTGTTGGTCAGAATGTTAAAAACGTCAGTTGAAAGGGCTGTTTGTGGGTCAAATGTTAAAAACGTCGGTTGAAAGGGTGTTTTGTGGTCAGAATGTTAAAAACGTCAGTTGGAAGGGGTGTTTTTGGGTCAGAATGTTAAAAACGTCAGTTGAAAGGGGTGTTTGTGGTCACAATGTTAAAAACGTCAGTTGAAAGGGGTGTTTGTGGTCAGAATGTTAAAAACGTCGGTTGAAAGGGGCGATTGTGGGTCAGAATGTTAAAAACGTCGGTTGAAAGGGGTGTTTGTGGGTCAGAATGTTAAAAACGTCAGAATGTTGAAAACATCAGTTGAAAGGGGTGTTTGTGGGTCAGAATGTTAAAAACGTCAGTTGAAAGGGTGTTTGTGGGTCAGAATGTTAAAAACATCAGTTGAAAGGGGTGTTTGTTGGTCAGAATGTTAAAAACGTCAGTTGAAAGGGGTGTTGTGGGTCAGAATGTTAAAAACGTCGGTTGAAAGGGGTGTTTTTTTGTTCAAAATGTTAAAAACGTCAGTTGAAAGGGGTGATGTGGGTCAGAATGTTAAAAACGTCAGTTGAAAGGGTGTTTGTGGGTCAGAATGTTAAAAAACGTCGGTTGAAAGGGTGTTTGTGGGTCAGAATGTTGAAGGGATCAGTTGACTAGGTCAGAGGGTTGAAGGATTCAGTTTACCGGCCGTCTCGTCGCACAGTAGGAAATGAAGAAATCAGCCCATGGTGAAGGACAAGTGGTCACTGAGCAAGGAAGCCGTCCAGCGCTCTTCCGTCGCGTCCATGGGCCGCAGTTACATGTCGTCGGTAAACTTACTTATCTACAACCAATGACCCCTGGGTAAAAAACCGGTGGTTCAGCGCAATCTTCTTTCGTATATAAATTCTCTGGGTTTTGTCTCGGTTTCTACCAACGAAGTGTCCAGAAATCAAAGGGTGAAGGTCAGATAAAAAGAGGGGTTCCCTCCTTCTGCGCATGTCTAGAAAAAAACCCCCAACCTTCTGCACATGCCCGCGAACACGCTGGGCACAGACACACACAAAGACGAAAAGCAGCTGAACTAAAAAAAGTTTGATAAAACTATTAAATGGCCATAAATATGATGAAGTCACGCTCACACGCACACACACACCCTACACCCCACTGACACAAAGTAACAGTGACACACAAAGGCACAAGACTGATTTAGCCACAAAACACACACACACACACACACACCAAGAGCTAAGCCAGCTATCGTAGCAGACGAACTTGGGAGCTACAGACACACTTGTAGAGCAGGGGCCGAGTTCCGTGTCTCAGTCTTGCAATCAAATTCAATGTTTTCTCGGAGAGTGTTTTTTCAGCTGGAAATGTTGTGACGGGCGAAATCCCTTTAAATTGCGTGAATTCGTGATCATTGAACGTGTCCAATGGGTTTGTTTTGATCCAACCCACGCGAACCCCATGCCTGTCCTCGTTGTACGTTACCCACCACTCATCCACTGCAAACACGAGGTTAAAGGTTACTCTCGAAATATGGATCCCCAAGTAACGGCCCTTCGAGCTTACAACGAGGTACGGAGGTCACTTCCCCGTCACCCACGAAATGTATGTACGGCCCCATGTTTTTGGGGCCTTATCACACGGGGCCTTCACTGTTTATAGGGGAAGCGATGAAGAAGGGGAGAGCTCAATTGTAAGTCGTTTGTTGTCGTTTTCAAAACCGGGGTAAAACTTTTAAAAGACAAAAAACCCAAAATGATGGGAATTGGGTTTTGGAATTTTTGGAACCATTTTATTTTTTGGGGCTATTCCTTTTTCCCCCCCGCATTTATCTGTTAACATCCCCACCTTTTTTTAACATTGTTTTTTTGTCCTAAACTTGCCCTTTTCTCTTATTTTTTTCTTTACTATTAACATTATTTTTTTTTTATTGTCATAAATTCCCAATTAAAGGCCGATGATGACAAAATACTCACTTAAACTTTTTCAAGCGAAATTGTTTTTTTTTTTTTAGCTAGAATCGAACCGATGTGCGTCATCAAAGTGTTTTTGATCCCATGTTGAAGGAACTCGCGGTTTACGTTCCGCGATTATACACTTTTACCTTTTTTCCCCTTTTTTTTAAATTTCGCTCCAGTTAAATCTCCCCAAGCCGGTTTGGGGACCAAACTGATTTCCCTCTTGCGTCTTTGTCGGGGGCCCCAAGAATGTGCGCGAGCAAGTTTGAAAGCAACAAGGGGCATTGTAAAATGGCTATGCACGCATGTGTGATGTTAAGGCGCGAATATTGTATAGAGCACCGGGGTATTACTGGTGCATATGAGTAAACCCGGGGTGCACGGGGTGGGTAGGGGAAATTTTGTGGCGTGTGGGCGTGCGTGCGTGCGTCTTTTCTTCGGTGTGGGTGTTGTTGTGGGGTGTGTGTGTGGGGTGCGTTGTGTGGGTGTGGTGTGTGTGTGGTGTGTGTTTGTGTGTGTCAAAGAGAAAGGGCGACAGACAGAGCAGTTTATGCGTTTTTGGGCGTTTCCGCCAGCACTTTTGGGCTGTTTTTGGGCCCTTTGGGCTTTTTAAGGGCCCTTGGTCGTTTTACGGCCAGTTTTTCAAAACCCCGATCGCTAACTCTTTGGCCTACTTGCAATGACAACACAGGGCCGGGTATTTTTAATTTCAACCCAAGGGGCCCGACTATACCCTTTCAACACAGGGGTTTACTAAAGACAATTTTTCAAACACAGGGCCTGACTATTACCGGAACACTCTGCCTGAAATATGAAAAATGACAAAAACAGGGGCCCAAATATGAAAATTAAAAACACAGGGGTTGACTATGACCGGGAAAAACCCCTTGGGCCCGACTAAAGACAAAGCCCAAAACCGGGCCCCTGACAAGACAAATTTCAACCACAGGGCCCGACTAGACAAATTTCAACAAAAGGGCTTTCCCAAGACCGTAACCCTCTTTGGGCCGACAAAGACAATGACAACACAGGGCCCGACTATGACAATTTTCAACAAAAGGGCCGAATATGACCGGTAACACTCTTGGCCCACAAAGACAAAGAAAACACAGGGACTGACTTGACAATTAAAAAACACAGGGGTTTAATTTTGACCGGGAAAAACTCTTTGGGCCCGCCCATGCCCAAATTTCAAACCAAAGGGCTTGACCCAAGACCGTTAACACTCTTGGGCCCGACTATGACAATTTTCAACACAAAGGGCCCAGTAAAGACAATTAAAAACAAAAGGGCCCTTTAAATGGACCGGGAAACACTCTTGGCCCGACCCGACAATTACAACACGGGCCCCGACAAAACCAAATTTCAACACAAAGGGCCGGGGTATGGACAGTTACAAAACAGGGCTTGACTATAAAAATTTTCAACACGGGGGCCCGACTATGACAGTTACAAAAACAGGGGTTGACTATTACAATTACAACACAGGGGGCCCGAAAAAAGACAATTACAACACCGGGCCTGACTATGACAATTACAACATAAGGCCTGACTATGACAAAATTTTCAAAATATGGCCTGACAAAGACAATTACAAAAATATGGGCCGACTAAACAATTTCAACATATGGCCGACCCTGACAAAAACAACACAGGGCCCGACTATGACAAATTTCAACACAGGGCCAAAAAAATATAAAAATTACAACCCGGGCTTTTACTAACCGGTAACACTCTTGGCCCCGACCCATGACAATTACAACCCCAGGGGCCCGACATGACCAAATTAAAAACACAGGGCCGACTATGACAATTACAACACAAAGGGCCCGACTATGACAAATTTCAACACAGGGGGCCCGACTATGACAATTACAACACAGGGGTTGACAAGACCCCGGAAAACTCTTTTGGCCCGACTATGAAAATTACAAAAACAGGGCCCCGACTATGACAATTACAACACAGGGCCTACTATGACAATTTCAAAACATGGTTTTAAATAAGAAACCGGGAAAAACTCTTGGCCTGACTAGACAAATTTCAACACAGGGGCCCGACTAGACAATTAAAAACCCCCGGGCTTTTACTATGACAATTACAAAAATAGGGCCCCGACTAGACAATTACAACATAGGCCGACTAGACAATTACAACATAGGGCCTGACATTACAAAAACAACACAGGGGCCCAAAACAAAGGGGCCCGAAAAACCCTAGGCCCGAAATAGACAAATTACAACATAGGGGCCCGACTATGACCAAATTTCAACACAGGGGCCGACTAAAGACCGGGAACACTATTAGCCCCACTAAGACCAAATTTCAACACAGGGGCCTTTAAAATGACAAATTTCAACACAGGGCCCTGAAAATAAACAATTCCCAAAACTGGGGTTTACTAACCGGTAACACCCTTTGGGCCCGACATGAAAAATTACCCAAAACAAAAGCTTACTATTCCAAATTTCAAACCCCAGGGCCTGACAAAGACAAATTTCAACACAGGGCCTGACTAAGAAAAGTTACAGCCCCAAGGAAATTGACAAATTCCCAAACCCCAACCCCAGGGCCTGACATGACAATTAAAAACACAGGGCCTGACTAGAAAAACTACCCTCACAAGGGGCCCAACTTTGGGCCGGGCCCCACTACTGGGGGCCCATGGCCGGCAACCCCATTGGCCTTTACTATGGGGCCCTCAACCAAATTTGGGCCCGAAAAAGGGGGCAACACTAATGGCCTACAAAGGCCGGGAGCAACAAATGGCCTGACAAAAGACCGCAACCCCCAGGGCCTGACCAATTGGGCCCGCAAAAACTACTTTGGGCCCACTAAGGCCCGGGAACACACTGGCTATTGGGTGGGAACCCTACGGCCTTTACTTGGGGCCCGGGAACACAACTGGTTTTAAAGGCTGGCAACACCCACTGGGCCCGACCCCATGGCCTGTACAACACAGGCCGGGAACACTAAATGGTCTGACAATAGCCTCAAAACTACTGGCCCCGACTGTGGCCCCTAACACTACTTTTCCTGACAAAGGCCGGTAACACAAAAGGCCTTACTTGGCGGTAACACTACTGGCCTGACGTTGGCCGGGGAAAAACTACTGGCCTGACTATGGCCGGGAACACTACGGCCTGACGTGGCCTTACAAAAACCCCAAATGGCCGACTGGGGCCGGTAAAAACTACGGGCCCGACTAAGGCCGGTAACACTACCGGGGCTTACCTAAGGCCGGCAACACAACTGGCCTGACGGGCCGTACAACACTACTGGCCAAACTGTTTCCAGTAACACTACTGGCCTTTACCCGTGGGGCCCGGGAGCACTACGGCCTGACTATGAACCCGGGTACCCCATGGCCCGCCCAAAGGCCGGGAACACTAAATGGCCAACCCAAACCACAACACTAAAAGGTCTATGGCGGCAAAAACTACGGCCCCGACTATGGCCGGGAACAAAAACTGGTCAAGGCCGCAAAAACCCCACTGGCCGGGGGGGCTGTGGGCCCTTTAAAACTGCAGGCCTGACTGGGCCGGTAACACTACTGGGGCCCGACTGTGGGGCCCGGGAACACTACCCGGCCCCGACCGTGGCCCCGGGAACACACGGCCTACGTGGTTTGGAAAAAACCCAAATGGGCCCGACTGTGGCCGAAAAACACTACTGGCCTGGAAAATGTGGCCTGTACAACACCCAAAAGGGGGTGACTATGGCCGGTAACACTACCGGCCGACCCAAGGCCATTTAAAACTAAATGGGCCGACTATGGCCGTAACAAATAAAATTGGGCCCGACAAAGGCCAGTAACACCCCAAAAGGGCCCGCCCATGGCCGGGAACCCCAAAACAGGCCTTACTGTGGCCGGGAACACAAATTTTCCGACAAAGGGGGGTAAAAACTACTGGGCCCGGGTGTGGGCCCGGGAACACTACTGGCCTGGCCGTGGGTTTTAACACAACTGGCCTGACGTGGGAGGTATCACTATCGGCCCACTGTGGCAGGTAACCCCAAACAGGGCCCGACTGTGGCCGTTTAAAACACCCGCCTGCCGGGCCGGTTTAAAACTATTTGGGCCCGACCCATGGCCGGGAACACTACTGGGGTACTTTGGGCCCAAAAAAATACTGGCCGACTGTAGCTGAACACTACCAGCCTGACTGTGGCCGGCAAACACTACTGGCCTTTCCAAAAACTACGGCCTTACTGGGGGCCTGGAAAAACACAAAAAGGGCCTGACGTGGCCGGTAACACAAAAGGCCTGACTATGGGCCCATAAAACCACCCAAAAGGGCCGACTGTGGCCGGTAACAAAAGCCTGACTGTGGCCGGTAACACTACTGGCCCCGACTGTGGCCGGCAACCCTACTGGGCCCACTGGGCCGGCAAACATACTTTGGCCTGAAATGGGGCCCCGGGAAAAACTACTGGGCCTACGTTGGGCCCGTACCAAAACTACTGGCCTGACTGTGGCCGGTAACACCCACTGGCCTGACCGGGCCGTAAAAACCCCAAATGGGCCCACTTTGGCCGGGAACACTACGGCCCTGACTGTTCCCGTAAAACCGTTACGTTCAAACGCACAAACCCCCCCCCTTATCATCCGTCAACATCAGCCTTGCACCACACACGCTTCACGTCACCACACCCTTCCCCTCACAGTCAGCACTTGTCACCCCACCGTCATTCATCAGTCACCACACACGTCCGACCTCATTTAACACCTGTCAAACCAAAACACACTTTAATTTATCAGGGCACCCCACACGTCCCCCCATCAGTCAAACACTTTTCACCACACACGCCGTCAAACAGTCAGCACTTGTCACCACACACGTCCTCCTCATCACACTTGTCCCCCACACACGTCTTCATCAGTCACACTTTTTCACCACACACGTCTGTCATCAGTCACCCCACACTCCGTCATCAGTCGCACTTTTCCCCCCACACAACCCTCTGTCATCATTTAGCACTTGTCCAAACCCCACAAAGTCCCGTTTATCATCAAAACTTTTCACCAGACACGCTGTCACAGTCCCCACCACTTCCCTTCACATTTACCCCACACTTCCCGGGCAACGTCACACTTGTCCAAACCACACACTCCAAACCGCACACTTGTCCCCCCAACACGTCCGTATCAGTCAACCCTTGTCACTACACACTTCCCCATCAGTTACACTTGTACCACACACGTTTTTTTTTTTTTAATTTTTAAAATTTTTAAAATTTTTTTTAAAATTTTTTTTTTAAATTTTTTTTTTAATTTTTTTTTTTTTTTTAAATTTTTTTTTTTTTTTTTTTTTTTTTTTTTTTTTTTTTTTTTTTTTTTTAAAATTTTTTTTTTTTTTTTTTTTTTTTTTCCCCCCGGGCCCCATTTAGCACTTGCACCACACACGTCCGTCCAACAAACAGCACTTGTCACCAACACACCCCTCATCAGTTCCCGCAGTTGCCACCACACACGTCCCCAAAACATTAAACACTTTGTCACCCACCGCCCGCATTTAGTCAAACACTTTCCCCAACCCACAACCCCGACCACACACGCCCCCGTTTCCCCTCATCAGCAAAGCCCCCACACATCCAAATCAGTCACATTGCCCCCACACACGTTTCCCCTCATCCCCGCACCAAACCCCTATTTTTTTGTCCCCACACACGTCCCCCTCCCTCAGTCAGCATTTCCCCCACACAGTCCGTAATCAGCAGCACTTGCACCAAAAAACGTCCTTTATCATCAGACAACACCCAAAACACGTCCCTTTATCAGTCAGCACTTGGGCCCCCACACAAGTCCGTCATCCCCTCAGCATTTGGCCCCCACACCACGCCGTCATCCGCAGCATTTTCCCACCCCACACGTCCGTAAACAGTCAACACAGTCAAACCCCCACACGTCCGTCACAGTCAGCCTTGTCCCCCCACACACCCCCTTCATCAGTCAGCATTGCCCCCACACACGTCCGAATTTAGTCAGCAACCTTTTCACCCCAACCCCGTCCCCTCATCAGTCACACTTGTCACCACACCCGCCCTCATCAGTCCCGCATTGCCACCCCAAACTTAATCATCAGCATTGCCCCCCACACACTCCGTCATCATCAGCACTTTTTCACCACACCCTCCCGTTTCCATTCCCCTTTTCCCCCTGTCCCACACACACACCAAACACGACCCCAACTCCGCCTTTTCCCACACACCCCACACCCCACACCACCCCACAAAACCCCACACACACAAACACGCGCCCGGCACACACAAAAACACACAAAACCCCACACACACACCCCAAACACGCCCGTCAACAACACACCACACACACCCCACACCCACACCACACAACACCCTAAAAGTAAATTTTAAAAAACCGCTATCCAAAAAAATTGGGCAACCAAGTTGTTTTAAATTGTCCCCCCCAACCCCCAAACCTTAAACCCCACGAAGACCCCGGAAAACACCCCACAAAAAAACACCAAAACCCAAAAACAAACACGGCCCTTTTGGGGCAACAAAAACCCCCACGAACCCAAAACCAAAAAAGGGCCCCCTCAAAAAACCACCAGGGAAAAACACAAAAACAAACACATTTCCAAAAATTAAAATTTTATTTAACCCTTTAAAAAACTGGGCCAATGAAAGTCAAACTAAGAAAAAACGCAGGGGGAGGTTTCAAACCCCAAATTTAAATTTTAAAAAAGGGGGAAAAAAACCCCAAATTTTCTATGAAATTACCAAGTTACTAGTTTATAAAAAAAAAGGGTTCCCTAAATAAGGCCAATTAAAATTTTTTCTAGAAAAGCAAACGGAATTTAACATAAAATTTGACAAGTAAAATTTTCCCCAATTTTAAAACTAAGAAAATTTTCCCAAAAAAAAAATATTAATTTTATTCAATTTGGGGAAATAAACAAATTTTTAAGGAAAATAAGAACGTTTTATTTTAAAAAAAAAATTTAAAAAAATACGGAAATTTTTTGGCCCAGGGAAAATTAAAACTTAAAAAAAACAATTTTTTTTAAGAAAAAAAGTTGCAAAATAAGAATTTTTTTTTGAAAGTAAACAAATTTAAAAAAAAAATGTTTTTCATGAAAGCAACAAACCCTTAAAAAAAAGTTTCCTTTTTTAAAATTGAAAACAAAAAATTTTAAAAGACCGGGAAAAAAAGCCGGGCTTTTAAAGGGGGAAAAACCACAAAAACAAAACGAGGTAACAAATTAAAATTTTTCCCCATTCAAACCCTTTCAAAGCCCCACCCCTCTTTGGGGCCCCCCCCAAAAAACCAAAGGAAAAGTTTTTTAAAACCCCTTTCCCCCCCAAGAAAGGAAAGGAAAATTTGCAATGAATTTATTAACTTTAACCCACTTTTTTGGGCCCCCCCCCCCCCCCCCACTCATCATGCGGCGCATCAAGCACATGCAAGTTACAGTCGCCCATCCTCTTGTTACCTAATCTGTTATGGCTGACAGAGACCGACAGTATTCACAATCAAGAAGGTAATGTAGTTGTATCTGTAACAATTATGATAATATTTAATAAAATACATTAATTATGTCCACTAACCAATAAGTTTCTGGCACCAAAAGACAATGGGTGACTCATACTACGTGACTGAAATATGTAAATAAAACGCAGTACAGAGCCAGAGAAAATGGCAGGCACTTTACACAAGATTGATCCGGCCCACGAAACTTGAAAAAAGGGCGCCCATATACACTGCCAACACCATCAATACAGTCAATACAACTGGCTGTACATACAATAAAACGATGAAAAAAAACCATCAATACAGTCAATACAACTGGCTGTACATAGAATAAAACAATGAAAAAATCCCATCAATACAGTCAATACAAGTGGATGTACATAGAATAAAACAATGAAAAAACTCCCATCAATACAGTCAATACAACTGGATGTACATAGAATAAAACAATGAAAAAACTCCACTCTTTCACATCTTGTGACTATCGAACAGATCAAAGGGTCGCTATAAAAATAAAAAAATAAAAAAAAGAAGAAGAAGCAACATGTGACTTTGCCCAGTATGGCCAGTCCTGAAGGAAGCCACAGCGAAATGCCCCAAACTCAAAGACCACCGCACATAACAGACCGCCAATGGAAACCACACGTCTTTACATAAGGAGTGGAGGGGAGAGCGGGGATGGGGATGGTGGTAACAAGACAAGGTGGGGACGGATGGGATCGATGGAGGGGGTGGTTGTGTAGCCACATGTCCGACACACAGGTGTCACGGAAAGGCTATTCTGAGTCCATAGTGTGTCATAAAAAAGGTTCATATGGATCCATAAAGTGACATTGAAAAGGTTCGCCTGGATCCATAGTCATACAAAAGGTTCACCTGGATCCAGAAGGTGTCATAAAAAGGTTCACGTGGACCCTTAAGGTGTCATAAAAAAATCACCTGGATCCATAAGGTGTGATAATATAGATTCATTTGGATCTATAATGTGTCATTTTAAAAAAGGTTCACCTGGATCCATAAGTCGTCATAAGAAGGTTCACCTGGATCTATAAGGTGGCATACGAAGGTTCACCTGGATCTATAAGGTGTCTTGAAAAGGTTCAACTAGATCCAGAAGGCATCATAAAAAGGTTCACCTGGAACCAGAAGGGTGTCATTTAAAAATGTTCACCTGTGTCCATAAGCACTGGACATTTTCGGAGTTGTGGTGCTCCCTACCTTTTGTTACATGGCAAGCAATCAGTAACGAACACGTAGGGCAGCTCTCGCTCCCATGACCAAATCATTACACGCCCGTGACTCCAAGCAATCAGTAACGAACACGTAGGGCAGCTCTCGCTCCCATGACCAAATCATTACACGCCCGTGACTCCAAGCGAAAGCTGCTCGGACTACAAACAAATAGCCCAGCTGAACTGCCAACACACAGAGCACACAGAACAATCAAGGAGACCCCCCCCCCCCCCCCCGCCACACACACACACACACCTGGCTTGTTCCGTGTGCTCAGTGTTGGCAGTTCTGCTAGACGATTTCGAGGGCTGACTGCTAGAAGTCGGTAACTCGATTTTTTTCGATTTTGAGATTTTATACTCTTCTGATAGATTTGGACTCTCTCTTTCCGATGGCGATGTCAGATTTTTGTTTCTAGTAAAATGATTGAGTTATTAATTAAAACCTAAATCAATTATCTTTTATCCCTGGTTCTTTTGATAGCAAAAAGTACTTAAGTAAAGTTCCAGACTTATAGCTCGCTTTGTTCTACAGGGCACCACACAAGTGTGGGAGCTAAATGTACGTATCTTGCTATGATGACTTATAGCAGTGACAGCAAAGCACTCATTTGCCTGGCAAAGTACGCTAGAACTCGGATTCTCAACTTACTGAGTTATAGCAACAAGTTTTCTTTTAGAATCATCTCTTGCCACTGGCCAAAACATAGCAGGTGCAAGATACCGACTTGTAGCAGGTAGCGTCGGGGTCTGCTAGTGTAAACTTGGTGTTGAGATATGTGCATCTGGCACTTGTCCGGTTGGTACTATCAATTAAACACATCGGCAGTAGCAGCATTTCCAGCGTGGGAATGGCTCCTTAATTTGGTTACCACGACTTGGAACGATTTCCTGGACACAGCAGTTTCTTCCCATTTTGCCATTTTCATTTGAAGAAGCAACACATTTTCTCAGTCGGATTTTCTAGCCTTTGTTCTTCCCATTTTGCCATTTTCAATGAAGAAGCAACACACTTTCCCAGTTGGATTTCCAGCCATTTTTCATCGCATTTCTCTCAAAAGGTAATGATGTTTTATTTTCGTCACTGTCTCTGTCTCAGTTTCTCTCTCTCTCCCCTCCCTCCCCCCCCCCCCCTCTCTCTCTCTCTCTCTCTCTCCTCCCCCCCCTCCTCTCTCTCTCTCTCTCTCTCTCTCTCTCTCTCTCTCTCTCTCTCTCTCTCTCTCTCAATAATCTTATCTCTGTGCATGTGTGTGTTCGTCTGTAATACAAGCGAAATTACATAAGTTATGCATGTGTGTGTGTGTGTGTGTGTGTGTGTGTTGTGTGTGTGTGTGTGTGTGTGTGTGTGTGTGTGTGTGTGTGTGTGTGAGAGAGAGAGAGAGAGAGAGAGAGAGAGAGAGTTTTATTATTTAAGTAATATTATCATGAGCTGATGCAACTGTTTTGTTGTTTACAGCCGCGGTGTAATGATGGCAGAAGGAGCTGAATATCAGCCGGACGAGGCAGTGCCCCCCAGTGAGGACGAGGATGAGGAGGACGAGCCATTGTCTGCTCTCAGACGTAAATATAGGACTGATTGTTCAAGTGATGATGAGCCGCTTATTAATAAAGCGAAACAATTCAGCTGACAATGCACTTGATGCAGCAAAACGTGCGAGCTTGGAAGAGGCTAAAAAGCGTCAAAAGAGACACTGGCCCACCAAACCTCACTTGACAACATCCTTGGATCAAATGGATGCGTTCGCGTTCCGATCAAAGCTGATGGCAATTGCTTTTTTGAAGCTGCAGTGACACACATCGAAGGCGTGACAGCCAGTGAACTACGGGCCAAGCTGTGTGATCTTCTCCTGACAGAGAGGCAGCTGGTCATGCCATTTCTGGGGGCTGAGGCGCGTGACATGGACAACACTGCTTACATCGATGCCATCGAGGACCTCCGGACTGAAGGCAGATGGTCCACAAGCATTGCTGATCTCTTGCCACTGGTCCTGGCAGAATGGACCAAAAGGCATGTGGAGATCTTCACAAGCGGGGGTCCAAACTCACTGTGGAGCCGATAAACGCAGAAGAACTGACAAAGCCAAATATCAGTCTTGCCCTGTTTCAATGCGACCCTCAACACTAACGATGCCTGCATGTTCATTACGCAGCCCACAGAGCAGTCCAGCTATGACTCAAGCGGTGTGACACAGAATGACACCTTCCCTGACACTTCAGCAAGCCATGCATCTCCAGGGTCTCCTCAGCAGCATTAACATTCCACCCCAAGAAAGCAGGGCCTCTACAACACCCTACCAAAAAAGAAACTGTCAAGGGAACGTTCTGCCAACCCACAAACGTGGAAAAAGAACGTTAGAAAGGCTCTGAAGCTGCAAGGTAAAGAACATGTAGCTCAGTCAGGAAAAAACATTCAGCAAAAGGAAATACGCTCTGCTGACTGCACCAAATGCAGGTTTGATTGTAAAAAAATTGAAAATGATGATCGCCAGGCAATTTTTGACATTTTCTATGCCTTGCCATCCTATGACAGACAAAAGCAGTTTGTATGCTCAAATATCACTGAACAAGAGAGCAAGACCATACTCGGCAAGGACAAGTGTCCGTTACCCAAGAACGCATCGTAGCCAGATCATATCACTTCACCATCAATGGCAGCAGGGTCAGGGTGTGCAAGAAGTTTTTTCCTGCGACCCTGGATGTTGGAGAGGGCTATGTCAACCATGCCATGGCCAACAGCGACATGGGCACCTTTACAGGAGGGATGGACGGGGAAAACACCCAGCTCACAACAGGACAGACAGCTGCGGTGGAAGACGTACCACAGCACATCCGATCCTTCCCCTGTGTTGGAGTCACTATACAAGAAAGGACACCAAGAGACAGTACCTTGACCCTGCTCTCACCGTCACCAAGATGTACCATCTGTACAAGGAGAAAATGCCAGGCTGAGGGAAACACTCCAGTGTCTTGTCGTAAATACAGAGATGTATTCAATTCGGATTTCAACTTATCCTTCCACAAACCAAAGAAAGATCAGTGCCTAGTGTGTGTGAACTATGCGGCAAAACTCAAAGAAGGCGCAACAGAAGATGAGGAAAAGGAATACCAGAGGCACACCCAGATGAAACTAAGAGCAAGAGAGGAAAGGCAAAAGACAAGGAGCTGGCCGAACAAGATTCGTCAATCCATGTTGTTACTCTTGACCTTCAGGCTGTTCTACCAACCCCATGCGGCCTTGTTAGTCAATTGTACTACAAGCGCAAGCTCTCTGTGTACAATTTCACGGTGTATTCTCTGGCAGATGGAAAGGCAACCTGCTATGTTTGGGATGAGACAAATGGAAAGAGGGGCTCAGTGGAAATTGCCTCTTGCCTTCTTCTCTACTTCCAGTCACTTCCAGTGACAGTGAAAGAGGTTGTGCTCTATTCAGACTGCTGTGGAGGACAAAATCGCAATCAGTACTTAGCAGTAGCCATCCTGTACGCCCTCGAGCAAGTTCACAATATCACTTCAGTCACCCACAAGTACCTGGAGACCGGCCACACGCAGATGGAATGTGATTCTATGCACTGCATTCGCACAAAAAGCCCAAGCCCTGTTTACACTCCCAGTGGCTGGGACATTATTTTCCGCATGGCGAGGCGGCACAACCCCTACACTGTCGTCCCCATTCGGTTCGGTCAGATCCTTGACTTCAAGCACCTGGCATCACAGGTCATCCGCAACACCAAGGTGGACAGGCACAACAAGCGAGTGAGCTGGCTGAAGATGAAGGTGATCCACTTCAGCAAAGGCCAAGACACCATGTACTTCAAGTACGACTTTGATGACAGTGATTACCACCAGCTCTGTCTCTCAACACCCTCAGCAAGGAGGAGGCAGCCATCTCTGGGGCAGATCATCAAGCCTCATTACCAGGGCAAGCTGCCCATTTCAGAGGCCAAGAAGCGAGACCTGCTTTCCCTGTGTCGCTCAGGTGTGATTCCAGAGGAGCACCACCCCTTCTACAACAACCTGCCGACCTTGGCCAACCAGGTGGACTGTCTGGAGGAGCTGGATGTGAACGACTGTGACAGTGGGGAGGAGACAGACTAGAATTTGCTGCAAATCTGTTTGGGGAGGGTGGGATGGGGATGGGGTTGTGTGTGTTATCAGTCGTTACTGTTTAACTGCAGAGAACAATGATTATCACAAACATTGTGCTGTGCTAGAACTGACTTAGAGAACAATGATTATCACAAACAGTGTGCAGTGCTAGAACTCATTTAGAGAACAATGATTATCACAAACAGTGTGCTGTGCTAGAACTCATTTAGAGAACGATGATTATCACAGTGTGTTGTGCTGGAACTGATTTAGATTATTCATGAAAGGAAAGCTTGAAACTGTACATGTTCTGAATTGTGGAGATGGCATTTGTGAGATCGGAGTGGTATGTGGATTTCCACTGTTGGAATAACTAGGGCCTATAATCTTGGATGGCTATGTCTCAACAAAATATTCTTCGTCAGCGGCGAAAAAAACGGAGGAGAACAGTTGGTATGTAAAGTTTTTATGTCTTTTTTTAGTATTTGTACATAGTTTTATTTGCAATTTTTGATTGATCAATGTTTCTCCTCATGGGAAAGGCACACTTACTTTGTTTTCCATGTCTTGCTGTCTATCAAGTTGAAGGAATATTTTTAACTAAAAGACTTAAGTGCAAATGCATAGTTTTATCTCTAGAAACACACTCCATTTATCTCAGAAGGAAGCTTAATAAAACTTCTTAATTCGAGTTGAGGATTTTTGTCAGTATGTTGAAAGGGACCCCTGCCATGAGAGAACCTGCTAGAGGTAATTATTTTGGGATAAAGACTGATAGCTCCCAGGATTGGCCAGCAATAGGGGGGAATAGTGCGTGCTAGAATTCAGCAATCCAAGTTGAGTAAATTCTAGCAGCCACAGTGCAACCGCCCTGTACCACTTACGGGGTGGGCTACATCTCAGTAACAGTTGTTACTAAACTTCTAGCAGTACAAACATGGACAGAACAGTGGGTCAAAATGCTGCTGAAATTGCTTATTTCAGTTGGTACTACACATTACATAAAAAATGAATGTAGGCATTGTTTTATCCTTTACATATTTACATCACCTTTACACCATATGTTTACGTTGAACATAGTGAATTTGCAAAGCATTCCACTCATAAGAAACATAAATATAGCTGCTTAAACTTTCTCTTTGTGTTTTCCCTTCAAAAGTGCAAAATTCAAGTTACGAAGTTCTAGCAGTCAGCCCTCGATTTGGTGTCCTGAGCAGCATTCATTTGGAGATATGGGCATGTCATTATTTCATCATGGGAGCAAGAGTTACCCTGCTTGTTTGTTATTAACTGTCTAATCTTCCCTGCCTCATTTAGGATTCCCTATGATGCGAGGAAAGTTTTAGAACACACACACACACACACACACACACACACACACACACGCGCGCGCGCGCGAACATATCAACATGTGTATTTACTGAGTGAAGGAATTATGTAGTAAATAAGAAAGTGTGTGTGTGTGAGTGTTTGTGTGTGTGTGTGTGTGTGTGTGTGTGTGTGTGTGTGTGTGTGTGTGTGTGTGTGTGTGCGCGCGCGCACGTGTGTGTGTGTGTGTGTGTGGTGTGTGTGTGTGTGTGTGTGTGGTGTGTGTGTGTGAGCGTGTGTGTGTGTGTGTGTGTGTGTGTGTGTTGTGTGTGTGTGTGTGTGTGTGTGTGTGTGTGTCTGTGTGTGTGTCTGTGTGCGTATGCGTGTGTGTGCCCTAAAATGCTCTTGGCAGTAGCTTCAAGTGGTGGACTGTCATGCCTCGAGAGAGGGTGGGGGAATTGATGAGCAGACAGGAATTCAAAGCTCTCCTGTTCCTTTCAAGGTGCGAAATGATTGTTCCCGTCTGTGTCGGCATGACACGGTCCCTCCGTGGTCAACCTTTGTGCTTCCCGAAACAATTGATGTTATCTCCCTTTGACCATGGAGCGTATTCCGTATGCACGTCATGATACACTTGGATACAACTACACTGATGACAAGTCATTAGATAAATTAATAAGAAAAACGCTGAGCACAGGCCTCCTGAGCAAAACGACAGTTGTTACATAAGCAATGAAGGGAAGGACACTTAATGTGTTCGCATGCTCTTTGCATGATAGCGTGACGGTCCACACTGCCTAAGGACGTTCCCACTGTCTGAGCCGAAAATGAAAACCATTGAGCAAATCAGTTACACAGTGAGCAGAGCACACACAAATAACAAATAAAACCATTAGAGCAGAAAAAGAACGGTCTTCAAGTTAACTGGCAGGGTTAGAGCATTGATAACCGACCAGTGTCGCCATACACAATTCAGAACGTCTGTCCGTGGTGTTTGTCAGTTACACTGGATTGATGTTTGACCAGAGAGTCGACAGACACAATGCAGGATGTCTCTCTGTCCGTGGTGTGGGTCAGTTATGTTCAGATTAAACGTCAATACATGTCTCAGGTGACATGATCCACTGATATCAATAATCATACCAGGGAGAGAAGAGGAGCGGAGGCGGAATAAAGAGGGTGATATCAATAATCATACCAGGAGAGAGAAGGAATAAAGAGGGTGATATCAATAATCATACCAGGGAGAGAAGAGGAATAAAGAGGGTGAGAGAAATGGACGTGGAGGGCTGTATGCAACACCACATCCACTCCACCAGAACGACAGACCATGTCTATCCTCATGGGGCACATTCTGACCATATCTATCCTCGTGGGGCACATTCTACTGATCTGTACATCCTGAACAACAGACCATGTCTATCCTCATGGGGCACATTTTACTGACCTGTACATCCTGAACAAGAGACCATGTCTATCCTTGTGGGGCACATTCTACTGATCTGTACATCCCGAACAACAGATCATGTCTATCCTCATGGGGCACATTTTACTGACCTGTACATCCTGAACAAGAGACCATGTCTATCCTTGTGGGGCACATTCTGACCATGTCTATCCTCATGGGGCACATTCTACTGACCTGTACATCCCGAACAACAGACCATGTCTATCCTCATGGGGTACATTCTACTGACCTGTACATCCTGAACAACAGACCATGTCTATCCTCATGGGGTACATTCTACTGACCTGTACATCCCGAACAACAGACCATGTCTATCCTTGTGGGGCACATTCTACTGATCGTCCTTCCCGAACAACAGATCATGTCTATCCTTGTGGGGCACATTTTACTGATCGTCCTTCCCGAACAACAGATCATGTCTATCCTTGTGGGGCACATTTTACTGATCGTCCTTCCCGAACAACAGATCATGTCTATCCTCATGGGGCACATTCTACTGACCTGTGCATCCTGAACAACAGGCCATGTCTATCCTCATGGGGCACATTCTACTGATCTGTACATCCTGAACAACAGACCATGTCTATCCTCATGGGGCACATTCTACTGACCTGTACATCCTGAACAACAGATGTCTATCCTCATGGGGCACATTTTACTGACCTGTGCATCCTGAACAACAGGCCATGTCTATCCTTGTGGGGCACATTCTACTGATCTGTACATCCTGAACAACAGACCATGTCTATCCTCATGGGGCACATTCTACTGATCTGTACATCCTGAACAACCGGCCATGTCTATCCTTGTGGGGCACATTCTACTGATCTGTACATCCTGAACAACAGGCCATGTCTATCCTTGTGGGGCACATTCTACTGATCTGTACATCCTGAACAACAGACCATGTCTATCCTCATGGGGCACATTCTACTGATCTGTACATCCTGAACAACAGACCATGTCTATCCTCATGGGGTACATTCTACTGATCTGTACATCCCGAACAACAGACCATGTCTATCCTCATGGGGCACATTCTACTGATCTGTACATCCTGAACAACAGACCATGTCTATCCTTGTGGGGCACATTTTACTGACCTGTGCATCCTGAACAACAGGCCATGTCTATCCTCATGGGGCACATTCTACTGATCTGTACATCCTGAACAACAGACCATGTCTATCCTCATGGGGTACATTCTACTGACCTGTACATCCTGAACAACCGGCCATGTCTATCCTCATGGGGTACATTCTACTGATCTGTACATCCTGAACAACCGGCCATGTCTATCCTTGTGGGGCACATTCTACTGATCTGTACATCCTGAACAACCGGCCATGTCTATCCTTGTGGGGCACATTCTACTGATCTGTACATCCTGAACAACCGGCCATGTCTATCCTTGTGGGGCACATTCTACTGATCTGTACATCCTGAACAACCGGCCATGTCTACCGTTGTGGGGCACATTCTACTGACCTGTGCATCCTGAACAACAGGCCATGTCTATCCTTGTGGGGCACATTCTACTGACCTGTGCATCCTGAACAACAGGCCATGTCTATCCTTGTGGGGCACATTCTACTGATCTGTACATCCTGAACAACAGGCCATGTCTATCCTCATGGGGCACATTCTACTGAGGGGTTCCCACTTCAAAAAACTCCTCAATGTTACCGGGAAAACTAACCACACAATTATCATAAGCAAGTTTGTCACTTCTGGGTGAAATTAGAAATGGGATACATATTTTTGTTGGCAAATGCAATTATGAGAAAAAAAAAACAAGAAAGAAAAAGAAAAGAAAGTAGAAAGAAACTCGTGGAGAGCGTGGCAGCAGAGAGTCCTCAGAAGAGAAGCCCCCTTCAAGCAAGTGTTTCGGCCCTTATCTCCTGACACTCTAGGGGGGTTGGGCCACACCCGGTTCATGACTCCGGATGTCCCTCTGCTGCCCCCTTTTTTTTCCCATCTTGGGACGAGCCATGGCTGGGATTCGAACCCATGACCCTCTGGACATGCCCATTTTCCACTTAATGACTCGCGCTTTAACCACTGAGCCACAGGGACACCTGATATTTGTAGGGAAATTAAGCCTTATGAAGTTCACTTTTGTTCCTCCTTGACCAGATCCAGCTTGAACACCTCTCTGCCGCTTCTGCCATTGCTTTCAGGGCTCTGGTTTTTTCCCTCCCTGCAACTGAGAGCTGTTTCATGAGGCTGTATGCAGACGTTCCTACAAACCCCCTAGCTCCAATTTCTGCAGTGAGGACTTTGACCTGATAGCCTTCTCTCCTCAGGCTGTTTGCCAGATCAGCATACTTTTCAGTCTTGTAGATTTGAGCTGCCTCCATTCTGTTCTCATATGGCACCGTGAGCCCGATCATGATCAGCTGCTTGGTTGACTTAGAGTGGACTACTATGTCTGGTCTCATGCCACTCTTGCTGATGATCTCTGGGTGACTCTTCCATTCTGGGAGGTCTGCAGTGCACTCCCAGTCATCTGCCCCGTCCAGCAGACTCTGCCTGCATGTTTCGAGTGGCACTGTTGTTCTTGGCCATGATTTGCTGCCTCCTGCCGTGAAGAATGTTGCGGGTGCTTTTGGAGTCCTGATTTTCCCTTTTGTGGTGTTGGTACTAGCCCAGACTACTTGTACAATCTCTTTGAGCACTTGGTTGTGCCTCCATGTGTATCTTCCTTGAACCAGGGCTACTTTACATGAGCTTAGGACATGCTCCACTGTTTGTTTTTCATGGCAGAGGGGGCATGCAGGATCGTCTGTTTTCCCCCACTTCACCAGGTTTGCATTTGAGGGCAGAAGGTCATATGCAGATCTGAGAATGAAGCTGATCCTGAGAGGGGCCATGTGCCAAATGTCATTCCAAGTGAGACTTCTTTGGAGTGCATTCTCCCACGTTGTCCATTGCCCTTGCTGGCTCTGCTGGACTGCTTTTTGGAGTCTTTTTTGGTCTTCTTCTTTTCTCATCTCCTCAATCATCATGAAAGAAGAAAGAAAGAAAGAAAGAAAGAAAGAGAGAACGAAAGAAAATATCTTTTAAGCAAAAATATACTTACACTCTGGGGGAAAGAAGGACAATTAAGAAATAAACACATAAACAAATACACGTAAACACATTCTTCTCTCTCCCCAACAGCCGTCCCATTATCACGTGAGCAGGTCGTCCTCACCAAGGCGTGTCGTCCTCACCAGGGCGTGTCGTTCTCACCAAGGCGTGTCGTCATCACCAGGCACGTCAGTTCTGTCCCATTGAAAAACCGCAGCCCTGACACTGGAAGTGACACAGACCGCCGAGCCGCTCAATGAACCATGGTTCGCTGACGTCAGGACACAGGATCCTCAATGAACCACGATTCGGTGACGTCACTATAAAGGAAGGGACAGAAACAGAGTGTTCAGTGAACCATGGTTCATTGACGTCGCTACACCAGAATGCTGAGCTGCTCGGTAAACCATGGTCCGCTGACGTCACACACAGGAAGAAACGGAGGCCGAGCTGCTCAGTGAACCATGGTTCGCTGACGTCAGACACAGGAAGAAACAGAGGCCGAGCTGCTCAGTGAACCATGGTTCGCTGACGTCACACACAGGAAGAAACAGGCCGAGCTGCTCAGTGAACCATGGTTTGCTGACGTCACACACAGAGAAGAAACAGAGCCGAGCTGCTCAATGAACCATGGTTCGCTGACGTCACACACAGGAAGAAACAGAGCCGAGCTGCTCAATGAACCATGGTTCGCTGACGTCACACACAGGAAGAAACAGAGGCCGAGCTGCTCAGTGAACCATGGTTCGCTGACGTCACACACAGGAAGAAACAGAGGCCGAGCTGCTCAGTGAACCATGGTTCGTGACGTCACACACAGAAGAAACAGGCCGAGCTGCTCAGTGAACCATGGTTTGCTGACGTCACACACAGGAAGAAACAGAGCCGAGCTGCTCAATGAACATGGTTCGCTGACGTCACACACAGGAAGAAACAGAGCCGAGCTGCTCAATGAACCATGGTTCGCTGACGTCACAACAGGAAGAAACAGAGGCCGAGCTGCTCAGTGAACCATGGTTCGCTGACGTCACACACAGGAAGAAACAGAGGCCGAGCTGCTCAGTGAACCATGGTTCGCTGACGTCACACGCAGGAAGAAACAGAGGCCGAGCTACTCAGTGAACCATGGTTCGCTGACGTCACACGCAGGAAGAAACCGACGCTGAGCTGCTCAGTGAACCATGGTTCGTTGACGACCCCACTTCATACGCATCCAGTTGCTGGGAGCCATGCAGCGAACTGTGAACCCCTGGAGTAAGGTCCTTGCTTTCGGCTCTGGCCCTGGGAGACAAAATAACAATGGATCTCTTTGAGAAAAAATAACAAAGGATTCCTGTGAGACAAAATAACAAAGGATTCCTGTGAGATAAAATAACAATGGATCCATGTGAGACAAAATAACAAAGGATACCTGAGACAAAATAACAAAGGATCCTACGACACAAAATAACAAAGGATCCCTATGACAGAAAATATTAAAGGATCCCTTTGACACAAAATAACAAAAGATCCCCATGACACAAAAACAAAGGATCTGGGGGTGGGGGAACAACAAACGATCCTTGGGAGACAAAATAACAAAGGATAACTATGACAAAAAATATCAATTGATCCCTTTGACACAAATAACAAAGGACCCCCATGACACAAAAAACAAAGGATCCTGGGGGAAAAACAACAAAGGATCCCTGGGAGACAAAATAGCAAAGGATCACTATGACACAAAATAAAGGATCCCCACGAGACAAAATAACAAAGGATCCCCATGACACAAAAAACAAAGGATCCTGGGGGAAAAAACAACAAAGGATCCCTGGGAGACAAAATAGCAAAGGATCACTATGACACAAAATAAAGGATCCCCACGAGACAAAATAACAAAGGATCACTATGAAACAAAATAACAAAGGATCCATGGGAGATAAAAGAACAAAGGATCCCTATGAGACACAATAACAAAGGATCCGTGGGAGACAAAAATAACAAAGAATCCATACGAGACAAAATAACAAAGGATCCATATGAGACAAAATAACAAAGGATCCCTATGAGACAAAACAACGAAAGATCCAAGGGAGACAAATAACAAAGGATCCATATGAGACAAAATAACAAAGGATCCATATGAGACAAAACAACAAAGGGTCCCTATGAGACAAAATGACACAGGATCCCAATGAAGATTTTAAAAGAATAGTGTCATAGGGTGGTTCTCGAGGGGGGAGCTCAATGTGTCTGAATTAGAGCCAAAATATCATTTAAAACGACGGTAAAAATATTAGTTTTCAAATGAAGGTAAAATGCACACGGGTTAAGATGAGGATAGGGCACACCACTAGGTCAACAATAAGCATGTCACAAGGTCACAATCAGGGCGAAATACAAAGTCTAAATGAATATTAATACACAGATCCACATGAGAGAGAAACGAGTGTGAGCCGTCTGTACCAAGACTATACAGGTGAAGTGTCTGTACCGAGACTATATAGGTGAAGTGTCTGTACCGAGACTATATAGGTGAAGTGTCTGTACCAAGACTATACAGGTGAAGTGTCTGTACCAAGACTATATTTATGTGAAGTGTCTGTACCGAGACTATATAGGTGAAGTGTCTGTACCAAGACTATACAGGTGAAGTGTCTGTACCGAGACTAAAAAGGTGAAGTGTCTGTACCAAGACTATACAGGTGAAGTGTCTGTACCGAGACGATATAGGTGAAGTGTCTGTAGAGAGATTTACTGGGGAACTGTCGGTAGACAAATTTACATGTGCACTGTCTGTGAGCGATTTACATGTGAAACGCACGTGGAAAGATCCACATATTAATGGTTTGTAGAGATTTACATATGAGCCTGTCCTGCAGAGAGGTGAACTGTCTATAGACAGATTTAGAGGTGAAACGTCAGTATAGAGATTGACAGGCGAACTGTCTATTGACAGATTGACAGGTGAACTGTCTATGGACAGATTTAAAGGTGAATCGTCCGTATAAACGTAAACAGACGAACCGTCTGCAAAGACGGTCAAAATTAGGACAAAATATCACCAAATCTAAATGAATTTCAAAATAGCACAGACGCACATGAAGGGAGAATTTGCTCGTGAACCGTCTTTAGCGAAATCAAACAACTGAACCTCCTGTTGAGAGATATACAGTGAACCGTCTGTAGAATTTGACAGGTGAACCGTCTTCAGAGATATTTAGGATAAACCATCTGTAGAGTGAATCAAAGGTGAACATTACATAGATCGATTAACAAGTTTCCGTCTGTACAGGGATTTACAGGTGAACCGTCTGTAGATATATTGATAAGTGAACCGTATGTGGAGATTTACAGGTGAACCGTCTGTAGATATATTGATAAGTTAACCGTATGTGGAGATTTACAGGTGAACCGTCTGTAAGAGAGTTTACATGTATATTGTCTGAAAAGAAATTTACAGGTAACCCATCAGAGGGGGTTTACATGTGAAGCATCCCCCGAGAAGTCTACTAGTTGACCGTCTGTTGAGAGATTTGTGTATAAACCGTCCGTTGAGATTTGTGTGTGAACCGTCTGTAGAGATTTATGTCAACCGTCTGTCGAGATTTATGTGTGAATCATCAGCAGAGATTTATGTGTGAACCATCTGTTTGAAATTTATGTGTGAATCACCCGTGGAGATTTTATGTGTCAACCGTCTGTATAGATTTATGTGTCAACCGTCTGTAGAACTTACAAGTGAACCGTCTGTAGAAATTTACAGGTAACCCGCATATAGAGAGATTAAGAGGTGAACCGTCTGTCGAGATTTACAGGTAAACCGCGAATTGAGAGACTAACAGGTGAACCGTCTGTAAAGATTTACTGTTGAATCATCCGTAGAGATTTACAGGTAAAACGCCTGTAGAGATTTACAGGTAAAACGCCTGTAGAGATTTACAGGTGAAACACCTGTAGAGATTTACAGGTAAAACGCCTGTAGAGATTACAGGTAAAACGCCTGTAGAGATTTACAGGTGAAACGCCTGTAGAGATTTACAGGTGAACCGTCTGTAGTGTGCTATATGTGAACCGTTGGTAGAGAGATTGACCGCTGAACCATCTGTGGAGACTTACATCTGACTCGTCTGTTGATAGACTTATAGGTGAACGTCTGTATTGAGATTTAAGGGTTAATCGTCCCTACGGAGATTTACAAGTGAACCGTCTGTGGAGATTTACAAGTGAAACGTCTGTAGAAAATTTCACATGTGAATCGTCTGCGATGAATGCACAGGTGAACCGTTTATAGAGATTTACAGGTGAACCGTCTGTATAGAGATTGACAGGTGAACTGTCTGTATAGAGATTGACAGGTGAACTGTCTGTAAAGAGATTGACAGGTGAACCGTCTGTATAGAGATTGACAGATGAACAGTCTGTATAGAGACTGACAGATGAACTGTCTGTATAGAGATTGGCAGGTGAACCGTCTGTATAGAGATTGACAGATGAACAGTCTGTACAGAGATTGACAGGTAAACCGTCTGTAGAGAGAATTACAAGTGAACTGTCTGTGTAGAGATTGACAGGTGAACTGTCTGTATAGAGACTTACAGGTGAACTATCTGTATAGAGATTGACAGGTGAACTGTTTGTATAGACTGACAGGTGAACTATCTGTATAGAAATTGGCATGTGAACTGTCTGTAGACAGATAAACAGGTGAACTGTCTGTACAGAGATTTACATGTGAACAGTCTTTAGGCAAATTTGAATAAGAACAGTCCGTAGACAAATTTACAGGTGAACTGTCTGCAGAAAGATTGACATGTAAATCGTCTGTTGACAGATATAAGCAACAACTGCCTGTGGAAAGATCTACATGTGAAAAGTAAATAGAGAGATTTACATGTGAACCGTCATAGTCCATAGAGATATCTGCAGTGAACCGTTTGTAGGCAGACTTAAATATAACCGTCTTTAGAGAAATTTACAGGTGAACCATCCGTACATGTGCACCATCAGTAGGGGGCTTCACTTGTACACCATTCGTAGAGAGATTTACAAACGAACCGTTTGAAGAGATTTACGGATGAAACGTCTGTAGTTTCTGGGTGCATGGTATATCGAGAGATTTCAAGGTGCCGCGTCTGCAGAGACTGAGAGGTAAATTATCTATAGACAGACTGACATGTGAAGTGTCAATAGTGAGATTTCAAGGTAAACAGTCTGTAGATAAAGGACAGGGGGAACTGTCTATACAGATATTTACAGATGAAACGTTCAAGGGGAGATTGACATGTAAACTGTCTATCAAGAGACTGCCAGAACTGTCTATACATAGATTTACAGGGGAATCACATGGAGACAGACTGACTGCTGAACCGTCTATAAAGAGACCGACGATTGAACTGTCTACAGAGAAACTGACAGGTGAACTGTCAATAGAGAGATTGACGGGTGAATTATCTATAGAGAGATTGACGGATGAACTGTCTATAGAGAGATTGACGGATGAACTGTTTATAGAGAAGCCAACAGTTTATAGAGAGATTTACAGGTAAACCGCTGTGAAGATACTTTAGGATGAACTATCCGCAGAGATATTTACTGGTGACAGCAGGTAAACCGCCCGTAGAGATCTGCATTTTGTGTGAGCCGTCTATAAAAGGACTTACAGGTGAACCGTTCGTAGCTATTTGCAGATAGAACCTGTCTGTACAGAGATTTACATACAGCAATAAATGATGTCTGTTTTATTTAATTCCCCAATGTAAAGCTGAAAGCTACCAATCCAAAATGAAATATATGTCAAAAGAATGGAATGAGGATGTAAATTGTGGCAACGTGTGGCGTGTTCATTGTCCGGTGAAAGCGAAGAATTCAAAATGAAATGAAAAAAAGGTTCTGAGGTAAGAGAGCTGAAGCCGAGGGCAGTGTGCAGACCTGGCGGTCAAAGAGCAGGTGCCTGTTGTCGTTGCCCAGTGTCCAGTGAATGGAGCGCGTGGACTTGGCAGGAGACACACAGCGGCTGTTGGCAGTGGGCGTGGGGGTGGGGGCCGGGTTGGAGGGGTGCACTTCCACGTGGGCCACCTTGTCCAGCAAGCTGAAAGACACAAGACACGTCATCCTCGTTATCATCATCGTCATAGTCATAATCATCATCATCATCATCATCATCATCACCATCATCATCGTCACCATTACCATCACCGTCATCATCATCATCACTATCGTCATCATCATCGTCGTCATCGTTACCATCATCATCATCATCATCATCATCATCATCATCATCATCATCATCATCATCATCGTCACCATCACCATCATTGTCATCATCATCATCATCGTCGTCACCATCACCATCATCATCCTCGTCATCATCATCATCATCATCATCATCGTCACAATCACCATCATCATGACTCTATGCTATAAGTTCAGTCTGCACCCCTTCAAAGCCGGCGAACACCAGCACAGTCTATTCACCACACAGATGCCTCCCTGATCCCTGTCTGCACCCCTTCAAAGCCGGCGAACACCAGCACAGTCTATTCACCACACAGATGCCTCCCTGATCCCTGTCTGCACCCCTTCAAAGCCGGCGAACACCAGCACAGTCTATTCACCACACAGATGCCTCCCTGATCCCTGTCTGCACCCCTTCAAAGCCGGCGAACACCAGCACAGTCTATTCACCACACAGATGCCTCCCATGATCCAGAAAACACACGTATTTATTACCGTGTCGGCTTCACTTGAAGAATCAAGCACCTGCCATCTTGTCTGTCTGTCTCTGTCTGTCTGTCTGTCTCTTCACTCACTCACTTAAAAATTGTAGAGGGTGGGAAACATGCACTTTGATGATCCACCATCAAGGGCTTCGACTCTGGGTACATTCCGCACTACTCCTACACAGTCTTTCTGCAGAGGTAGAAGAACCACCCTTTCCAACCGTCGACTGAAACTGTCTTTGAACTATTGTTTAAACCTCTTCTTTAACTCCCAAAACTCTACTTATGAATGTGCTTCTCCCTCAATGCAACTCAAAACGTTTAAAGACAACGCCAGTTCCATTCCACCATTGGCAATTTGTATTCTTCCCCATCTGAACAGTGCAGACATAAACATTGGAGTCGAGTGTCTTCTGCTTCCTCGTTCGCCTCCCGTTAGATGAGCAGCCCGGTGTCCTCGATGAAGGCTGCCGTCCACAGCAGCTCCTCCAGGGTGCCGTACAACTTGGCTTCCACTGCTGTGGGTGTTGGCCAGTACTTCCTTCTGGATGCTGCATGCGTCAAACAGTCTTGAAGGATGTGGTCAGTTGTCATTGGTCCCTCACCACAAGGGTTCTCTCCACTCTGTCCAATGCCAAGTTTTGTGTGCATGTGGTGGAGCAGGCGATTGTGTCCAGTCCTCAGGCGGAAGATCTTGACCCGTTCCCGTCGTCCCAGCAAATGGTATTTGTCTTCTGTGATTCGTCTACATTTCCGGACAACCCACAATGCACTTTTCTCACACCGGAAATTCGCTTTGATCTAGCCTCATATTGCAAAGACTGCACAAACTTTCCCTGCCTTACAAGACATTTTTGTCGAATTATGTTCTAAATGTCTATCCTTTTCAGAACGGTTACTGAGGGCTCCAAATCCGGAGCGGGAGGGGAGGGGGCAACAGATTCCTCTCAGAAATATTCTCAATGTATTCCCACAGATTGGTGAAACCATTTGAACCTACACCTCTCCGAAATCTAATGGTTGAAAATTGCTTGGGTTCCAGGTCATGTCGGCATTCGAGGCGATGTGGAGGTTGATGAACTTACAAAGAATACCACACACAAACAGTTGAACAGATTCACCATCCCTGACACCGGTCTGAAATGTAAAGCTCAGACGTATGTCAGAGATCTCCGGCAAGTGGAATAAAAATCATATACGGATATCAAACAATTCCAAATCCGTTCAAACCTCACAAAGTTCATACCGTGTGCCACTAGCAGCCGTAAAGAAGTCTTGTGCCGTTTGCACACAGGCCACTCCTTGACACCCACTGGTTATCTTTCACATGGTGGAAGAAACACCGTGCTGCCACTCCTTGACACCCACTGGTTATCTTTCACATGGTGAAGAAACACCGTGCTGCCACTCCTTGACACCCACTGGTTATCTTTCACATGGTGAAGAAACACCGTGCTGCATTCCATGTAATGTGCCACTCACTATACAGCTTGTTCTTCTGGAGTGTGTTGGCACTTTCATGATGTCATAATATTCAAAACTACAGCTTGTTCTTCGGGAGTGTTGGCACTTTCATAATGTCATAATATTCAACACTATACAGCTTGTTCTTCGGGAGTGTTGGCACTTTCATGATGTCATAATATTCTAGACTATACAGCTTGTTCTTCTGGAGTTGGCACTTTCATGATGTCATAATATTCAAGACTATACAGCTTTTCTTCTAGAGTGTTGGCACTTTCATGATGTCATAATATTCAACACTACACAGCTTGTTCTTCTGGAGTGTTTGCACTTTCATGATGTCATAATATTCAAAACTATACAGCTTGTTCTTCGGGAGTGTTGGTACTTTCATGATGTCATAATATTCAACACTATACAGCTTGTTCTTCGGGAGTGTTGGTACTTTCATGATGTCATAATATTCAACACTATACAGCTTGTTCTTCTGGAGTGTTGGCACTTTCATGATGTCATAATATTCAAGACTATACAGCTTGTTCTTCGGGAGTGTTGGCACTTTCATGATGTCATAATATTCAACACTATACAGCTT
The DNA here is from genome assembly GCA_018398815.1 of Conus ventricosus. Taxonomy (NCBI): domain Eukaryota; kingdom Metazoa; phylum Mollusca; class Gastropoda; order Neogastropoda; family Conidae; genus Conus; species Conus ventricosus. The sequence goes on from JAFLJL010009882.1 coordinate 47,932, forward strand.
GTTCTTCGGGAGTGTTGGCACTTTCATGATGTCATAATATTCAAGACTATGCAGCTTGTTCTTCTGGAGTGTTGGCACTTTTATGATGTCATAATATATCAAGACTATACAGCTTGTTCTTCGGAGTGTTGGCACTTTCATGATGTCATAATATTCAACACTATACAGCTTGTTCTCGGAGTGTTGGTACTTTCATGATGTCATAATATTCAACACTATACAGCGTGTTCTTCGGAGTGTTGGCACTTTCATGATGTCATAATATTCAAGACTATACAGCTTGTTCTTCGGGAGAGTTGGCACTTCATGATGTCATAATATTCAAGACTATAAAAGCTTGTTCTTCTAGAGTTGTTGGCACTTTCATGATGTCATAATATTCAACACTATACAGCTTGTTCTTCTAGAGTTTTGGCACTTTCATGATGTCATAATATTCAACACTATACAGCTTGTTCTTCTGGAGTGTTGGCACTTTCATGATGTCATAATATTCAACACTATACAGCTTGTTCGTCCAGACTGTTGGCACTTTCATGATGTCATAATATTCAACACTTTACAGCAGAATCCATGAAAATCCTGTTCAGAGGTACCCTACCTGATCTGTTTTTTGAATGTCTGAAAGCGATCAACATTTTCATTGGATCCAAGATTTTTACTGAAGAAAGATTTCAAACGAAATTCTATCGCGGTTTTTTTTTTTTTTTATAGTAAAATCTGTGTTAATATGTGCGTTTTGACTTTAACCATGTGACAACCTGATATGGACCTTTGCGATCGGCTGGCTATAAGCAGTATGAATGAATGAATGATAATGGGTGATACTAACACCTAATGTTCCCTGTGATGACGATTCTGATCTACACTCACAAGCATAACAGAGAGACCCACTCTCCACGTATTATCAGAAGGACAATACATTCAGACAGGCAGTCAGAGTGTGTGTACAGTTGGGGACAATACATTCAGACAGGCAGTCAGAGTGGTGTGTACAGTTGGGGACAATACATTCAGACAGGCAGTCAGAGTGGTGGGGTACAGTTGGGGACAATACATTCAGACAGGCAGTCAGAGTGGTGTGTACAGTTGGGGACAATACATTCAGACAGGCAGTCGGAATGGTGTGTACAGTTGGAGGCAGCCTCATGGAAGCAAACTCACACACGAGTGTGAACGATTGTGGATTGTAAAGCACTTAGAGCTTGGTCTCAAGCCGAGAATAGGCGCTATATAAGTATTCATTATTATCATTACACACACACATACAAACACATTCCCCTCCCGCCCCCCCCCCCCTCCCATTCCCCCTCCCGAGCTGCTCAGCGCCTGAGCCTTGCAGTGAATGAGGTCACCTTTTGTATACATGCACTCTGGCGTCATCCACGTGCTTGATGACGTGGACACCGACGGTGGGGGTGATGGCAGCGCTGCGGAAGGACGGCACCATCATGGCGTGGTGGCGCTGACCTTTGGCGACGGACCGGGCGCCTGCGGTGGACGTGGCGCCAGACGGGGAGGGAGACATGGTGTTCATGTGAGCTTTGTGAACACTGGGCCCCAGCTCCGGCATCCTCGGGCAGAACATGGACAGTCTGCATACAGGTGAAACACCTCCACCACCCCATCACCCACCCCCATCCCCCACCTGCTCACACACCTTTCCCCAGGCATTCTAGTGCAGAAGACATTCTGCATACAGGTGAAACACCCCCATTTCTCCTCCCCCTTCCCCCACGCATTCTGGGGTAGAAGACAGTCTGCATACAGAGGAAATACCCCCATCTCTCCCCTCGCCCTTCCCCCACGCATTCTGGGGTAGAAGACATTCTGCATACAGGTGAAACACCCCCATCTTCCCCCCCCCCCCCCCCCTTCCTCCACGCATTCTGGGGTAGAAGACAGTCTGCATACAGAGGAAATACCCCCATCTCTCCCCCCTCCCCCCACGCATTCTGGGGTAGAAGACAGTCTGCATACAGAGGAAATACCCCCATCTCTCCCCCCCTCCCCCACGCATTCTGGGGTAGAAGACAGTCTGCATACAGATGAAATACCCCCATCTCTCCCCCCCTTCCCCCACGCATTCTGGGATAGAAGACAATCTGCATACAGAGGAAATACCCCCATCTTTCCTCCCCCCCCCTTCCTCCACGCATTCTGGGTAGAAGACAATCTGCATACAGAGGAAATACCCCATCTCTCCTCCCCCCTTTCCTCACGCATTCTGGGATAGAAGACAGTCTGCATACAGAGGAAATACCCCCATCTCTCTCCCCCCCTTTCCCCACGCATTCTGGAGTAGAAGACAATCTGCATACAGAGAAATACCCCATCACCCTCCCCTCTTTCCCCACGCATTCTGGGGTAGAAGACAGTCTGCATACAGACGGAATACCCCCATCTCTCTCCCCCCTCGCTTTCCCCACGCATTCTGGGGCAGAAGACAGTCTGCATACAGACGAAATACCCCCATCACCCTCCCCCCCTTTGCCCCACATTCTGGGGCAGAAGACAGTCTACATGCAGATGAATACCCCCATCCCTCCCCCTCCCTCATTCCAGATATTGTGGGCAGAACACGACAGTCTGCATACAGATGAAATACCCCCACCCCAACCCTTTCCAGCATACCGGGGCAGCAGACAGACTTACAGCAGACTACACAATACCCGGTTTGTGTGATGTCTATTTTCCTGTGTCCATCTATTCTTGTCAATCAGTCTACACACCACCCTTGTTTGTGTGATGTCTGTTTCCCTGTCCTGATGATGATGAATACTAACTGGGATGAAAATGCTAATGAAAATAATACTAGTAATAGTAGTACCCATGTACATGGTCGTAGCAGCAGCAGCAGCAGTAGTAGTAGTAGTAGTAGTAGTAGTAGTAGTAGTAGTAGTAGTAGTAGTAGTAGTAGCAGTAGTAGTAGTATCACTAATAATAACAATAATATAAATGATAACAATGCTGCTGCTGATGATGATGATGATGACAATCATGATATGAAGAAGATGATGATGATGATGATGATGATGATGATGATGATGATGAATGATGATACTGATACTACTACCACTACTAATAAATGAATAAATAAATATGTAAATGAATGAATAAATAAATAAATAAATAAATAAATAAAAGAATAAGATAGATGATGATGATGATGATGATGATGATGATGATGATGATGATAATGATCATCATCATCATCATATACCAATGAAAACGACGTGAGTAATTATAAAAAAAAAGAAACCATTTCACATAAAAACATTTGTAAGATAGTCAATACATAAACAGACGTACCACAAGTTCTGCACACACACACATGCACACACCCCTCCCCTCCTCCTACCGCAGCACGTGGAACAGTATGACGCATGCCATAAAGGCAGCATGGTCGACAGCACTGACAACCACAAAGACAACATGGGCAACAATACTGATAACCACAAAGACAACATGGTCAGCGACAACATTGCCAGCCAGAAAGACAACACAGTCAACAACGTCATCAGCCATTAAGACAACGTGGTCAGCAACATCATCAGCCTTAAATTAATACAGCGTGGTCACAACAACATTGTCAGCCACATACAAGAACACTGTCAACAACGTCATCAGCCATAAAGACAACATGACTAGCAACAACAATGTCAGCCACATAAAAGGTCATAGTCAACAACATCGTCAGCCATAAAGACAACACAGTCAACAACATCATCAGCCATTAAGACAACGTGGTCAACAACAACATTGTCAGCCACATACAAGAACATAGCCAACTACATTATCAGCTATGAAGGCAAGAAGATAAGCATCAACATCATACAACAAGGTCTCTTACAACATCCTCGAACATGAAGACAACATGGTCAGAAACAACAAATCAGAAATAAAGACAACATGGCGAACAACAACATCCTCAGACACAAAGACAACATGGTCAGAAACAACAAATCAGACATAAAGACAACATGGCGAAACAACATCCTCAGACACAAAGACAACATGGTCAGAAACAACAAATCAGACATAAAGACAACATGGTGAATAACAACATCCTCAGACACAAAGACAACATGGTCAGAAACAACAAATCAGACATAAAGACAACATGGTGAACAACAACATCCTCAGACACAAAGACAACATGGTCAACAACAGCATCGTCAACAAGAAGTCAAAACACAAATGCGCACACCTAAGAAAACAAAAGGAACAAGTGAAATTTTCCGGGGTAAAAACACCTCTAGACGTTACAGACAACAGACGTTAAGAATTCCCCATGTAACACTCCCCTTCCGTTTGTTGGTTTCTGAACTGTGCTCACGTGCCCATGCCTTTCACACACTGTCATTCTGATTCTGTCATTCCGAGTCTGCTTTGTGCGTTTATCACGTGTTTATTTGTGTGTTGTTGTCACGTCTGACCAAGGCCTGCTTGTCGGCAAGTCTGTCAGGAATGGTGTCTGAGATCAGCCTGACTTCCCCCTTGCTCCGAGTGTTCCTTTACACGTCGACTTCTGTTCAGTGCGGCTGCAGTCTCTTTCATTCAGTGCAACATTTTCAGTTTTCCTGCCGCCCGACCGATCATACATGGCTTCTTTACCACACACACACACACACACACACACAGGCCGACGCACACATAGACGCACGCGCGCGCGCGCGCGCACACACACACACACACCACACACACACACACACACACACACACACACACACACCCACACACACACACACACACACACCACACACACACACACACACACACACACACACACACTCACTCACCTGACGTTGTCCGCATAGCCATACCTGCCCCCTCCCTCCCCCCCCCTCTCAAACACACACACGGCCTCTCACCTGACGTTGTCTTGCCCCCCCCCCCCCCCTCCCACAAACGGCCTCTCACCTGACGTTGTCCTCATAGACATCCCTCCCCTTTCACCCCCCCCCCCCCCTCCACACACACACACACACAAACACTCACCTGACGTCCTCTTAGCCATACCTGCCCCCCCCCCCCTCAACCCCCCCTCCCTCACCTCCACACACATGGCCTCTCACCTGACGTTACACACACAAACACTCACCTGACGTTGTCCTCATAGCCATACCTGCCCCCCCCCCCCCCCCCACACACACACACAAACACTCACCTGACGTTGTCCTCTTAGCCATACATGCCCCCACCCCACACACACACAAGCACTCACTTGACGTTGTCCTCATAGCCATACCTGCCCCACACCCTCTCCTCAGACGCTGAGGGCAAGGGCTGTCCTCACCGGGGGCCGGGGTGACGCGGGGGAGATGCGGGGAAGGCGGTAGGGGGTGCAACATTTCTCGGACTCGGCCAAGGAATCAGTGAAGGTGGTGACGGAGCCAGCCGAGTCTGGGGACTGCGGCACTTGGAGGTCAGTCTGGCAACACAGTGTGACAGGGCTGGGGGAGGTCAGTTTGCAACACAGTGTGACAGGGCTGGGGGAGGTCAGTTTGCAACACAGTGTGACAGGGCTGGGGAGGATTGTGGCAGTGCAGAGAGAACGAGCTGTATGGAGAGAGAGAGAGAGAGAGAGGAGAGAGAGAGAGAGAGAGAGAGAGAGAGAGAGAGAGAGAGAGAGAGAGAGAGAGAGAGACAGCGACAGAGACACAGAGAGAGACAGAGAGAGAGAGGGGGGAGGGAGAGACAGAGACACAGAGACAAAGAGGAGACAGAGACAGAGGAGAGACAGACAGACACAGACAGGAGAGAGAGGGGAGGGAAAGCGAAAGACAGACAGACAGACAGACTGACGGATAGACAGACACAGAGACAGACAGAAAGCAAGCTGACAAGAGAACCACGGAGTAGCGAATATATTGCAAAATAAATAAATAATATTGGGAGGGGGGGGGGGAGAGAAAAACAAAAAGGCTGATAACATAAGCAACGCATTTTACACAGGCAGACACGGCACTCCTGTCCCACTGGAATGCTATACATGACGACAGTGAATAGAACACAGGCAGACACGGCTCTCTGTCCTACTGGAATGCTATACATGACGACAGTGAATAGAACACAGGTAGACACGGCTCTCTGTCCCACTGGAATGCTATACATGACGACAGTGAATAGAACACAGGTAGACACGGCTCTCTGTCCCACTGGAATGCTATACATGACGACAGTGAATAGAACATAGGTAGACACGGCACTCTGTCCCACTGGAATGCTATACATGACGACAGTGAATAGAACACAGGCAGACACGGCACTCTGTCCCACTGGAATGCTATATATGACGACAGTGAATAGAACACAGGCAGACACGGCACTCCTGTCCTACCGGAATGCTATATATGAAGAAAGTGAATAGAACATAGGTAGACACGGCATTCCTGTCCCACTGGAATGCTATACATGAAGAAAGTGAATAGAACATAGGTAGACACGGCACTCCAGTCCTACTGGAATGTATATATGAGAAAGTGAATAGAACACAGATAGACACGGCACTCCTGTCTACTGGAATGTATATATGAAGAAACGTGATAGAACATAGTAGCCGGCTCTTCCACTGGAATGCTATATATGAGGAAAGTGAATAGAACACAGTAGACACGGGCATCCTGTCTACTGGAATGCTATTTATGAAAGACGTGATAGAACTAGGTAGACACGGCACTCCTGTCCCACTGTGAATGTATTATGAGAAAAGTGAATAGAACACGGTAGACACGCCTCTGTCCTACTGGAATGCTATTTTGAAGAAAGTGAATAGAACAAAGTAGTACACAGCTTCCGATGAATTGTTTTTGGAGTTCATACGAACCTTGAAATGCCATGGAGCATTCCTGGATACGGTTGAATTCCATGATATACACAAACGTTTCTGTTAAACCGATCTTTTTTTTTTCCAAAAGAGAAATATATAAATGTTTCAAAAGCTAAAGTGGCACAAAGCCACTTTGGTACGATAAACACGAAAACATATTTCTTAAAGCCTTTTTGGAATAAAAGTGCATAGTTTTTCCACACCATTTGTTTAACTTCAGTCTTAGGGGGATCTGATCCCATTTGATGGGACAGAGCCAATGAGAAAGCCAGGTCTATTAAGCAAAACTAAACCGAGATAGCTTTAACATCTAGCTGCTCGGGGAAAACTTGGTTACAGGTGTTCTCAAACAGATGCCTACCTTTTTGTAGAAAACACTTCTGACTAGCTGTGCGTTTCCACCTGCTGCTTCACACTAGCCATGTGTGACATCCATGGAATAACTGAATAGTTACTCCTTTAAAAAGAATGGCTGTGATTTTTCTTATCATGGAAAAAGGCGTTTGGTACTGCTGAAAAAAGCACTTATAGCAACTATTGTTAAACTACTGGAATGGATGGTGGAATGTTTAAAGGTTTATAAAATATTTACTCTGACGCAAAGCACGTGTTCGATGCCTGACAGTGAATAGTGTTTTTGCTTTCAATCACATCTTGGGGTCAGCTATATGAAAAAAATATCACCTTCATTATTCCTCTTATTTCTGCATAGACACAAAACGTTTCCGAGCTCTCTGTCATACAGAAAGAAAAAGTAGTTTAGGTTGTTATAACTTCTTGGTGAACTTGTAAGCGACATAGACTGCATTCACATGATCAACGGTATGCAAAAAGAAGACGCTGACGACATGGAATGATTGGCGTCTGGCTACAGGACAATCTCGATTGCAATTCTTTGCAGTGTAACGGGAAAAGTTAAAAAAAAAATCTGTGCGACCATTTCATTCTCACTGGTATTTAACACTGATGTAGACAACTGCAATTCTTTGCAGTGAACAGGAAGTTAAATAAATCTGTGCGTCATTTCATTCCACTTTGTATTTCAACACTTATATTAATGATCAAGTATGAACAACCAAACATTTTCACCAAAGAATTAGTAAGAAAATGTTACATGTACTTGGAAATACGTGTGTTAATTCGTTTTGCATAGGTTAAAATGCAAGCAACACCTGCTCGTTAAATTTTTCTCATTTAATGGATTTCAAAGGAACCCGAAAGAGTAATTATTCCATGAAGTGGCTGATGATGATTCTCATTACTTCTTCAACTGCACTTTCATCGGGGACTCAGAACAGAAGAAACGTCAAACGTTACAAATATTCTCTGGGGCTAAAATAACACTAACAGAATTGATAACACACACACATGCCCACACACACACACACACACACCACACACACACACACACACACACCACACTAGCCGCGCGCGCGTGCGCACGCACACATACGATCTGTCTGTCTCTCTCTCTCTCTCTCTTCTCTCTCACTCTCTTTCTCTCTCTCTCTCTCTCTCGCTCTTCTCTCTCTCTCTCTCTCTCTCTCTCTCTCTCTTCTCCTGTTCATCTCGCTCGCGCGCTGCACCTGTGTTTGTATGTGTGCGCGAAACTGCGCGCATGTATGTTGTGCATGTGTTTAGAGGTAGATAGGACAGACAGACAGACATACAGATAGATAGATAGATAGATAGATAGATTGATTGATAGATTGATAGATAGGATAGACAGACAGACAGGTAGGAAGAGGATAGAATGGACGACGGACGGATTGACAGGCTAGATAGACAGATAGATAGATAGATAGCTAGTAGAGTAGATAGATAGATAGATAGATAGTTAAGTGTGCTGATATGTGTATGTGTGTGTGTGTGTTGTGTGTGTGTGTGTGTGTGTGTGTGTGGTGTGTCATGTGTGTTGTGTTGTGTGTGTGTGTGTGTGTGTGTGTCTCTCTCTCTTCTCTCTCTCTCTATCTCTCTCTCTCTCTCTCTCTGTGTGTTGTGTGTGTGTGTGTGTGTGTAGTTGTGTGCGTGTGTGTGTGTGTTATTTCCCTATATGTGTGACGATGACCCCACACCCACATGTCCTGCAGGAAGGTCCTCTGTAGGATGGTGACTGCCAGAACAGATGGCCGCAATGCCACGTGGACCCTTGGGCGGTCGGCACAACCATGACACTGAATCACTAATTTATTTAAGCTGATCTCTCTGATTCCATTATCCACAGACTAGGACGGAGGGGGCGGGGGTGGTGGGGGTGAATGACGGGTGATGAGGTGGTGCGAGTTGGAGGTGATGGAGGGTGCACGTTCAGAGAAGGGGGGAGGGGGGTCAGTTATCCACAGCGGGAAGTCATTGCAGGATGTCATCGGCTGACGTCACATAACACTGAAATACAACAATCACACCACTTTGGTCACGAAGTAAACATCACACACAGTGGACCCGAAGTAAACTCAGGGAACATGTAGAGAACGGTCGCATTTCAGGGAATGTGTAGTAATCAGTCACATAACTGGGACATATAGAAAACGTCACAAAACTGTGAAATGTAGAAAACAGTCACATCACTGTAAGAGAACTGTAATATTGCGTTCTAACTCACTTCCGCCCTCAAAACCAGTTTGGGCCGAAAGTGACCTGTAAGCGGCATATTACTGTTCTCTGAAAAGTAAGGACTTCAATAACCAAAAATTAACGATTATCTACAAACAAACATACTGGTGAAGGGTTATCCATTTTAAGATAAATTTACTAAAGTTTCAGAGAGTAGCGTAGGGAAGTAGCCGGGGATGGAAACGCCCGTATAGAAGTAAACGTTAGGGAAAAGCTCCGTGACTGAAACGCGCTTCATATTACAAACGGTTTGTCTGTTCCCACGGCTCTCTTTTCAGTACTGTCAACTCTGTCAGGGCGGTGTAAGTTTTTATTGGCTAGTTGCCGGACTACCTGCCAAGCACTCGGGGGTGTCACAAAATATAGCTGCATGTTTAGAGGAAGTGCGGATTCTAAGTTAGAAAAGTTTGAATCACAAATGCTTTTTCACACTTTATAGATTAAATTGTGCGGAAGACATGGAATCAGCTTAACTTTATTATATAAACCACACACACACAAACACACACACACAAACACATACCCACACAAAACGCACGCACACACACGTATACACTCACCACACACACACTCCATACACCACACACGTATGGCACGGCTAGATAGAACACAGCGCAGGCCGGGCGGTCGTATCTTGCAAACTGTGCTGCGTCTTTCCTATGTGTGGCCAAAAAAATAATAAACCATGCTCGCGAGCTCGGATACTGCGTTTCGGTCTCTTACTGGCCAAGGTGCGCTGCGGGCAACGTGCCCATTATTGCGTAAGCAAATGTTCGCGAATATTATTAGACTGCTCGGTGGCACTCCACGTCAACACTTACTTCGCTGCAAGAGCCGGCCATTTTAGCCATGGCTTCAATGGAGGGAGTGCTTTGTTTACAGAGGAACAACTTTTGTTTTATGGAGGATCATATGCACTATACAAGCTTATGGATGGTGTTTATAAACAAAAGAAAAAATTAGGTGAGCGCTGTTTTTTACCTTGTAAGCAAGTGCAGTATTGCGTTTTGGAAGGTGGGAGGAAAGAAAACGGGAGATTAACCATTAACGAACTAACGTTAGAGTGATTAGCTGTTCGGCCGGCTATTCCCCAAAGAGATTTAGAAAGGTTTAGGCATATTACTGAAAGAGTGTTTGATGGCTTTGATATTTTTTCGACTGTGACCGAAATGATTCATATTTTACAATTTGGTGCTTTTTTACTAAACTTGGCGAAAGAAAAAACATATCCATGCATGCTCTGATTTTGGGTCACTGCCGTGAAAGGCGCAAACAATGTTTCAAAGATCAAACCAACTGAGTCAGGCGGTGGGAGGGTGTGGTATAAACTTTTTTGTGCAAGAAGGAAAGTATAATGAAACTCTTTGTTTGGGAGCACTCTGCGGTGAAGTTAGCCTTGCTGACTGCTACTATAATTAGCCGTTCATGCTGGTGGATCGCTTATTTTTTTTCGTAGCAAGGGTCTGCGGTGAAGTTAGCCTTGCTGGACTTGCTACTATAACTAGCCGTTCATGTGAAGTGAACGCCTTATTTTCGTAGCAAGAGGGCTTGCGGTAAAATCCACTTGCTATAAATAGCGTTTCATGCTGTGACACAAAAAAAAAAAAAAAAATAAAAACCCCTTATTTTAGCAGCAAGAGGGCTGCGGTTAAAATCCGTTTTGCTATAAATAAACAGTTCATGCGAGGTGAACGCTTTATAGTGCAAGAGGGCTACGGTAAAAATCCGCCTTGCTATAAATAGCCGTTCATGCTGGTGAACGCCTTATTTTTGCAGCAAGAGGGCTGCGGTAAAATTCGCTTGCTATTAAATAACGTTCATGCGTGTGTTGAACGATATTTATCGTAGAAGGGGTACGGTACTGCCTGTACTTGCTATGTGCGGACACTAAGGGAGGTAAACTCCTGCGCACCCCACCCAGCACGCACGTATCCCACCCCCACCCCACGCACCACACTTAAAGTCATCCTCAAGTCATTCACATGTCATCCTCATGTCATTTACAAGTTATCCTCAAGTCATTCTAAGGTCATCCTTAAGTCATCACAAGTTTCTTATTAAGTCATCCTTCAAGTCATTCACAAGTCATCTCAAAGTTATTTACAGTCATCCTCAAGTCATTACAAGTTCTTACTTAAGTCATCGTTAAAGTCACCCAGTCATCCTCAAGTTTTACCCAATTAACTAAGATCATATCTAAGTATCCTCTAAGTAAACCAAGTTCACTTTATTTAGTATCTTATAATTATAAAAAAAATACAAGCTATGTTTTTATCTTAACTAGTAGATGTTTAATATAGTACACACACGCCTCAAAAACGTGTCATCGTTGAGATGTCTTGCTCAGCGTTCTTCTGCATAGATTCTTAAGGAAGGTCTTACATCCGAAGCAACCGCATTGATTACAATTTCTGGTATATGGAAATGCCTTTTATAGACTCCATGTCTTTAGTTATTGACACCATCATTTTATAATACGCCATGATATTTTTATTAAAAAAATTTAAAATTAAGTCTTTTAAAGATTATTTCCATTATAAATGGATCAAATGGACGCTTTGTTATTGGCGGTTTTTGGTCGTTGCTGGGTGTCTTTTCTGCATTTAGTGGCTCAGATTTTTTTTGATTTCTTTGTTTCTGTTCCATTGTGTATAGATTTTATAGGCCGCAATAACTGCCCCAAACAGCGCAATGGCGCCAAATAATGGCAACAGTTTTAAGTTCAATATTCCATGAAGACTTTGGGGGGCCTTGTATCACATGGAGTTTTTATTGCGGGCATTTGAATCAATTGTTTGGCGTTGTCGGTGTTGGTGTTATGTTTTCATGATGAGTCATATTCTGTAACATAATTTTTTGTCTGTTCCACTCTGCTAAATTATTTTCCTGCTTCAACACGCCCAGGATTTTTAATGGCCTCCACTTGATTCAGGTTTTCTGCTGGTATTTTTTTGGCTTGGTTACTTTCTCCACCTGATCAGTGTTTTTTCTGGCTTGCTGATTTTCCAGATCGTTCATTTTGAAGGAAATAAAATCTATATGATTAAAAGTATTAATACCAGTTAATGGCGATAACAATGTTCCAAATCTGTAGTATAGATACCACCTGAGACTCTATGACTTTGTTAAAAACTGGATCCTGCGTTAAATCATACGTAGATCTTGTTCAGAATCAATGGGAGCAAATCTACTGACTAGTTTAGTGTACAAAACTAAGAACCGTTTTGCCACAATTTTCACCATTCTAGACCCCAGCTGCGCGTCATCCTGTTATGATACTTTAAAAATGCTTGTGGCGACATCTGATGAATTGTTCAATGCTGAATCAGTTCGAGGAAATGTTTGTTTTCCACATGCTGCAAAGATTTACAGCTCTCCTTTTTGGGATAATAGCTTGGTCATTCAACTTGGTCATTCATAAGTTCAGGAAGGTTTAGGCCTGCCTTTGTAGCTGTAGGAGACATCATGTTTCCATGTTTTTTAATTAA
>JAFLJL010009884.1:0-23375 GCA_018398815.1 Conus ventricosus
GTGTGTGTGTGTGTGTGTGTGTTGTGTGTGTGGGTGAGTGAGAGAGGGGTGGAGAGAGAGAGAAGAGGGAGAGGAGAGAGAGAGAGGAGAGAGAGAGGAGAGAGAGGAGAGAGAGGAGGAGAGAGAGAGGAGAGAGAGGAAATATGACAGACAGACGAAAAATACTAATACACATAACGATAGTGTGTGTGTGTGTGTGTGTGTGTGTGTGTGTGTGTGTGTGTGTGTTGTGTGTGTGTGTGTGTGTGTGTGTGTTGTGTGTGTGTGTGTGTGTGTGTGTGTGTGTGAACGCACACAACCGTTCCGAGAACATTGCTTGAGGTTTTGTTTCATTCGTGATATGTCATCGTAGATCACGCACACAATTGATTTATCTCATTTTATGATATCACATTCCCGTAGTGCAAAGGTTTAGATACACACACATACACACGCGCACGCGCGCGCGCACGAGAGAGAGAGAGAGGGGGAGAGAGAGAGACAGAGAGAGAGAGAGAGAGAGAGAGGACAGAGACAGAGAGACAGAGAGACAGAGAAAGAGATAGTTGCTGTGGTTATAACCAACATGGAATGAAGGAAATTTCATTGGCAGTGATTTGAGGATTTGCTTAAAAATATGTCTCTCATATCTCTTCCTTTTGGTATGAAAGAACGAACTATGATGCGAGTCATTGCCGTTGTGTTATCACTACAGTCTAGAATTGTTACTATTGCATGAAAGGCATGTGGAAGTGCACCCCCTGAGAGAGAGAGAGAGAGAGAGAGAGAGAGAGAGAGAGAGGAGAGAGAGAGAGACAGAAACAGAGACAGAGACGGAGAGATATGTATGCACACACACACACACACACACACACACACACACACACACACACACATATATATATATATATATATATATATATTTATATATATATATATTATATATATATATATATATATATATATATAATATATATATTAAAATAGATTTTTAAAAAAGAATCTACAAATTTGTTTCGAGCGCGTTGCGCTGTCATCAGGATGGTTTTTGGTTTGCCCACCGCCGATGTTATATAGCGTGTGGGCTCCCGTTTGCGGTTGTTTTGCACGTGCGGGTTGACTGCACGTGTTTTTGGGGGGCTTAGCAACTTTAAATACCAAAACAGAAATAGTAAACAACTGCAGGCATAAATGGAAATCGTTGTTAGTTGAATACACCCAAAACAAAAACCTGAAAGCCCCCAAAAAACACGTGCAGCCAACCCGCACTTGCAAACAACCGCAAACGGGAGCCCACACGCTATATAACATCGGCGGTGGGCAAACCAAAAACCATCCTGATGACAGCGCAACGCGCTCGAAACAATTTGTAGATTTTTTTTTTTTTAAATCTATTTTAAACAAATGTTGCTCCCAAGGGGTCGAGCACTGTCAAAATCATTTTGGGTATTTTAACCACACTAAACTTAATCGCTCCTCACGTTGAGCACTGTGACCTAAAAGATTTTAAAATGGAAGAAATCAATTTTAGACAGTCAACGAAAGACATACCATTTTCCAGTCCAAAATCCTATATAAAAAAACTAATAGAACACACTGAAAAGTTCATGAACAATATGAGATGGAGAGCTTTCTTTTTTCTGAATCCAAATGTAAAAAAAGAGGACAAAAACACCTACGACTTCAAATCATGGCGATCACCACCAGCCATAGACTAAATGAAACCGTTTGAGGATAAAATGAAAAGAATGATAGCCAACATCCAATTCAAAAAATCTAACAACGATTTCCAAACAACATTAAAAAAAAAACAAATAAAACAAATACAAAACGACAAAAAATATCTGTGAAGGCTGATAAAACCAGTAACTACTACAAAATGGAACCAAAAGAATACTCCCAACTTCTGACAAAAATATTCAGAAAAACTACAAAAAATCCGATAAAAATACACATGACAATATCCGCACTAAAGAAAAAGAACTTGCACATCGCATGGACCTAAGTGACAGGGTAGAAGCGACAGCAACAAAAGAAGCGTTCATAACACTCAAGGACCACAAGCCTAACTTTCACAACAACCCAACATGTAGACTAATAAACCCATCTAAATCTGAACTAGGCAAAATAAGTAAGAAAATCCTAGAAAAAACAATGAAGAACGTATAATCAAACTCTGAATACAACCTCTGGAAGAACACAAATGAAGTTATTCAATGGTTAGAAACACTTGATAAACAAAGCAACACGGTATTCATCACATTCGACATAGTAGATTTTTACCCATCCATAGATGAGGAACTGCTCATCAAAGCTCTGCAATTTGCTAGCAACCATACAGACATAACAGGGTCAGAAATGGAAATCATATTCCACACCAAGAAAACGCTACTGTACAGCAAAAATGAAACCTGGATCAAGAAAACGAACAGAAACTCAACATTTGATGTAACCATGGGATCATATGACGGTGCAGAAACATGCAAACTGGTCGGACTATTTATGCTATCCAACATCAAGAAACAACTCGGAAAACAAGTTGGATTATACAGAGATGTCACGCACGAACTGACACGGGTCGCTTCAGTGACAATTGTGGAGAGTGGCCCATCCATTGCCAGGTTGGCAGTGGCCGTGAAGTGCGTGATTCCTGCCGGGAATTTGCTTACCTGTTAACTCTTGGAGGGGGGAGGAAGGAGAACATTAGACTCGCCGGAATAGTGGGTTTTACGTGTGTAAACAAATACTCGTGAAACTGGAGTTCTTCGATGTGAGTGGGGAATTCCGTGAATGTGAGTGCTGTCTTGTGAGTTTCCGAGGTGAATTCGGAGTGTCGGCGTGTGTCTGCAAGTCAGTACGAACTGAGGCGTTATCCGCGAAGGTTGGGTTGGCCTCGTGCTCATGTTTGTTTCTGCCGTTGGGGCAGGGGTCGCGGTATGCCCTCGACCGACTTTTGAAGGTTTGGCTACCAGAGTGAAGACTGTCGATGTTTCGGTGTTCAGCGACGGTTCTGCATGTACCAGGGCGTTGGCTGTCTGGCAGTGTCCCGGCGACTGAGGGTGTCGTCCATTGTGTGTCGTTCCTGTTGTTGTCCAAGGTGAGCGTGTAAAGTAGCGAAATTCTGAAGGGCTGGTGTAGTTGGTTGTTTGCAGATATCATGGTTTCATCAACTTTTGTGTTTCAGTTCCCGGAACTGGAGGATTTCCTTTTAAATTGATTTTTATTCGCAAAGATTTTTCTATGTGAATTTGGCTAAGAGGAGGAAATTTAAATGTGCGGAAGTTTGAAGAGAAGAAAAGAGATATAACTTGGAACTTAAGGTCGAGGAAAAACCGTACTATGAGAATGAAATAATGTGCGTTTCGGTTCTACACTGATACAGATAGGTGGATGTGTTTACAGCAGTATTGATGTGCTAAGACAAATATGTTGTACTTGGTAGTGGTCGATGGTGTACAGAAATATTGGTTTCAAGTTTGAAAAGATTGGTTATTTTCTGGTGTACGTTGGTATCGGAGGACGAGAACTTTTAATATTTAAAAGTAGGAGACTGTCACGCGGTGCGTGCCAGGTACGGAGGGCAGACTGCATGTGATGTGTCTGGGCGTGTGTGAGGTTTATCGATAGGTGACGGGTGGTGGTACCTCGGATAGACACGTCTTGTAGAGGTTCACTTTTGGTGTTTGCGCTTGGAACTAAACTGGGGTGGATGGGCGGAAAGGAAAATTAGGGATCATTATATTAATAAAAGAGTTGTTCTTTTTTTCAATTATTGTTAAAGGTTTGCAGGTGAATTTATGATTGTGTTTACTTGGTATAGGTTATTACAATTGGAAAATAAAAGGAGAAAAAATAGCAGATGATAATAATAAAAGGTGTCTAAGATATTTAGGAATTGTGCCTCAGAAGCCAACATTTGATGTATATATATATATGTATAGGGTTGTTTTAGTCGACGGTGGCGCGGCCAGATATTTAAAAATGTTTTCCGCAGCATTGTGGTGTCAGTAGACAATGTATAGCAGCGCTCGGAAATCCTTGTCGAGCTTATGTAATTGGTGATTGTCCTAGTGCTTGATAGTTTCCGATGACATTTGTAGGATTAGGATAGTGCCTGCTAGGAAATTTGGATACCCGGGTTCAATTCTATCATTTTGGTTTTGCTTGAAATGTGTTTGATTCTATTAAGCATGTTACTAAGTAATCGATCCTGAATTGTGTACCGGTACTGGTTGTCACTAACGGACGGATTGTTCGTTGGAGTGAATATGATTTATAATCCTATTGAATCATTGTCTTAGAGACCCAGATGGGAAATGATGTCGTGGGTATGTAACTCGGACAGTATAATCACTTTTATGAAGGAACGGTTACAATTATGTTCGTGGCTGTTGATGGAAGTGGAAAGTCAATGAAATTGGTTTAAATGTGTAATGGAACATTTCTGGTGAGAGAGAATTTTGATGTCAAGGTGGCTGGTTGTATAGGTCATGATTTAAAATTCCAATCAGCTGTCGCACTTTGGGTTGTGACATGTAAACACTCAGAACCGGTTACTTTAGTGAAGAAACAAATAAGTTATAACTGTATCCTTCTGTGGTAGTAAGACATTTCCTTTTTCACAGGTTTCCGGCGAGTTTTCTGTACCTCCCCTACACAGCAAATCTGAGGGTCGGCCTCTCGGGTTGTGGCAGTTATCACTGCCACTTCCACTGTCATTCCTGCCCACTTCTCTGCCGGAGTGGGGACGCACGTGGAGCCGGCAGGGTGCGTTCCGGTCGGGACGCCGTCTCGCCTCCACAGTCCGTGGGTGTGGCAGTTCCTCCGACTTCAACTCTGTCTTCAGGGTGGGCAAGCGTCTTGAGGGCTCGCCGCAGTATACCATCTGCGGCGACTCGCGAGTGTGGTTGGTACCCGGTAGGTAGGGGACCGCGCTCTTCGACGCGTCACGTCTTTACTCCTACTTCATATCAAGCGCTTCAGTGAAGGTTTTGTGTTTGGGCGGTGCATTAGTGTGAGGGCGTCGTAAAGCAGACCAACGTTTACATAATCATATTGGGAAACGCTGTGTTGCCGTTTTTTTGTGTGTTTTTTTTTTTTCTGGAAGTAGTTTGTTTTTGTTTTTTTTCTTGCATGTGTCAAGCACCCGCCAGGGACTTTGAATGAAGTATTGAAAGTGCAACATTGGGTTCGGGTTACTTGAACAATCTGCGTTGAACATTTTGGGGGTTGACTTTGAGTGTCCGGGTAGTGTGATACCGGCACATAAAAATTAGTATAAAGAGTACATTTTGGAAAAAAAAAAAAAAACATTGCGTGGGCATCTGGGTTTTATGAGGTATCAACCTTGCTTGTATTTCAGCCCGGATTACCAGGTGATGTGATTTCACCCTTGTCCCTTCTGGTATTGGCCTTCAGTGGGCTGGGTGTGTGTGTGTGTGTGCCTCCTGAGGGAAGGGTCGTTATATGTAGACGTGCAGCACATGCGTGCACAGGTATGCATAAGGGGCCATGCGCTGATGGTCGGGTATTGATAGTATCGTTGGATTCTTTTGGGGTCTGTTTTTGTTTCTTTTTGGTTTTTTATATATCAAGGTATTGGTATTTCATCTGCCATTCTGTGGGTGAGAGTGCGTGTGTGAATGCAAATAAAGCCTTCTGTTTGTGCACCGTATTTTCGTTTGTGTGTGTTTGTTGTGTGGCGTTCATACTCTCAGTAAAAGGGGGAAAGGGGTGGTTATAACGGGGGATATATTAATACATATATCCCTGTCTACTGTCTTATACAGTGACAAGAGACGACGGCCTTGCTGCACTAAACAACAACCCAAGAACCGTTGAAAATAAGAAAAAAGAATTATGTAAAATCTTCCAAAACCACAACTTAAAAATCACCATTGAAGCAAACAAAAAGGTATTAAACTACCTAGCATAACACTTGATCTCATCAACTATATATAAACCAACAAGAAGCCCAATGAACCTATCTATGTAAACATCAAAAACACCACATCTGTATAAAGCACCAATGCATAAATCAGAGACTATCAACCCATCATGATCAACAATGCCTATACCAATGAGTAAAATCAAAACCAGCTAAACTAGAAAAAACAATGTAGAAATTATAATCAAACTCTGAATACAACCTCTGGTTGAACACAATATGATAGTTATTAATGGTTAGAAACACTTGATAAATCAAAGAACACGGATATTAATCACATTGACATAGTAGATTTTTATCCCATCCCATAGATCGTGGATCTGCTCATCAAAGCTCTGCAATTTGTAGCAAACCATACAGGACATAACAGGGTCAGAAATGGAAATCATATTCCACACCATAGAAAACGATATGTACAGCAAAATTGAAACCTGGATCAAGAAACGAACAGAAACTCAACTTTTGATGTAAACCATTGGGATCATATGACGGTGCAGGAACATTGCAAAACGGGTCGGACTATTTATGCTATCCAACTCTATAGAAACAACTCGGAAAACATGGTGGTATTTTACAGAGATTGTCACGCCACGAACTTGACACGGAGGGTTCGCTTCCAGTGACATTTGTGGAGAGTGGCCAATCCATTGCCAGGTTGGGCAGTTGGCCGTGAAGTTGCGTGCCCCCCCGATTCCTGCCGGGAATTCGCTTACTGTTTACTAACCACCCTGGAGGGGGGAGGAAGGAGAACAGTAGACTCGCCGAATAGTGGGTTTTTCGTGTGTAAACAAATACTCGTGAAACTGGAGTTCTTCGTTTCTGGGTGTGGGGTATTGTGAATGTAGTTGCCGCCTTGTGAGTTTTCCGAGGTGGAATTCGGAGTGTCGGCGTGTGTCTGCATGTTCAGTACGAAACTGAGGCGTTATCCGCGAAGGTTGGGTTGGCATCGTTGCTTTGTTTGTTCTGCCGTTGGGGATAGGGGTGTCGCGGTATGACCCTCGTCCAGACTTTTGAGGTTGGCTACAGAGTGAAGACTGTACGATTGTTTCGGTGTTCAGCGACGGGTTCTGCAGGTACCAGGAGCGTTGGCTGTCTGGCAGTGTCCCCCCGGCGTTGAGGGTTTTTGTCGTCCATTGTGTGTCGTTACTGTTGGTGTCCAAGGTGAGAGTGGTAATGTACGCGGAAAATATCTGAAGGGCTGTGTAGTTGGTTGTTTGCTGGATTATCATGGTTTCATCAACTTTTGGGTTTCAGTTCCCGGAAATGGAGGAGTTCCTTTAAATTGATTTTTATTGCAAAGCTTCTTTCTATGGATATTTGGCTATGAGGAGGGAAGGGTTATTTAAATAGTGCGAATTTGAAGAGGAAGGGAAATAGAGATATAACTGGGATACGTAAGGTCGACGGAAAAAACGTACATATGGGAATGAAATAATGTGCGTTTGGTTTACATGATACAGATAGGTGGATGGGTTTACAGCAGTATATGATGTGCTTAAGCGACATTATTTTGTTGTACTTGGTAGTGGTTCGTGGGTGTAAAGATATATTGGTTTAAGTTTGATAAAGTTTATTAATAAAAAAGGGGAATTTTTTTGGTTTTTTTATGAGTGGACGTGGTATCGGAGGAAGAGAACTTTTAATAGTTAAAGTAGGATGGGAGACTGTCACGCGGTGCGTGCCAGTTACGGAGGGCCGACTTGCATGTGATGGGTTCTGGGCGTGTGGGAGGTGTTTATCGTTAGGTGAGGGTGGTGGTACCTGGATTAGACACGTCATTGTAGAGGTTCTACTTTGTGGTGTTTGCGCTTGGAAACAAATAACTGGGAGTGGATTGGGCGGAAAGGAAATATTAGGGATCATTTTATTAATAACAAGAGTTGTTCTTTTTTTCAATTATTGTTTAATAGGTTTGGCAGGTGAATTTTATGATTGTGTTACCCTTGGTTATAGGTTTTACAAATTGAAATTATAAGGAGAAAATATTAGGCTGATGATAATACTAAAAGGTTTTGTCTAAGATATTTAGGAATTGTGCCGCTGAAGCGCCTACATTTGATGTATGTTATATTTTGTAGAGGGTGGTTTTAGTGAAGTGGAGCGCACAGTATTAAATATGTTTTCCGCAGCTTTGTCGGTGTCAGTAGACAATGTATTAGCAGCACTTGGAAATCCTTGTGTCGAGTGATGGTAATTGGTGATTGTCCAGTGCTTGTTAGTTTCCGATGTCATTTGTAGCGATTAGGTTAGTCGACTGTAGGAAATTCGGATACCGGAGTTTTAAATTCTATCGTTTTGGTTTTTGGCTTGAATTGTGTTTGATTCTATTTATGCATGGTACTAAGTATCGATCACTGAATTTGTGATCCCGGTACTGGTTGTCACTTCTCGGACGGATTGTTCTGTTCGGAGTGTTTTTGATTTATAATCCCTATTTGATTCATTGTCCTTAGAGACCCGATGTTGGAATGATGGTCGTGGGTATGTATATACTCGGACGTTATAATCACTTTATGAAGGAACGGTTACATTTAGGTTACGTGGCTGTTGATGGAAGTGGAGGAAAGTCAATGAAATTGTTTAAAATGTGTATGGAACATTCTCTGGGTGTTGAGAGAATTTTGTTTGTCATCGGTGGCTGGTTGTTTTGGTCATGTTTTAAAATTCCAATCAGCGGTCGCACTGTGGGTAGTGACATTGGTAAACACTCAGAACGGTTACTTTGTGATTGAATAACAAATAAGTTATATCTGTATCCATTTCTGTCGGTTAGGTAAGACATTTCCTTTTCACAGGTTGACGGCCGAGTTTTCTGTTACCGCCCCTCTCAGCCATTATCTGAGGGCGGCCTCTCGGGTTGTGGCAGTTGTTCACTGCCACGTCCACTGTCATTCCTGCCCACTTCTCTGCCGGTGTGGGGACGACTCCGTGGAGCTGGACTGGGTGCGTTCCGGTCGGGATGCCGTCTCGCCTCCACAGTCAGTGGGTTTTTCTTGTGGCAGTTTCCTCAGACTTCAAACTCTGTTTCTGGGTGGGCAAGCGTCTTGTGGGCTCGCCGCAGTATACCTTCTGCCAGGCGACTCGGCGTAGTAGTGGTTGGTGCCCGGTTGGTCTGGGGGACCGCGCTCTTCGACGCGTCACGCTTTACTCTACATCAAGTCATCAAGCGCTCGCAGTGAAAGGTTTTGTGTTTGGGCGGCTGCATTTGTGGTGAGGGCGTCGTTAAAGCAGACGACGTTTACATAATCTTATTGGGAATACGTCTGTGTTGCCCGTTTTTAATTGTGAAGTTTTTTTTTTTCTGGAAAGGGTTTGTTTTGGTTTTTTTCTGGCATGTGTCAAGACACCCCTCCCAGGGACTGTGAATGACTGGTAGTGTTAAGTGCAAAATTGGGTTTGTTACTTGAAAAACAAACTCTGCGGTTGTACATTTTGGGAGGGTTTGACTTTGAGTGTCGCGGTAGTGTGTTTACCGGCACAGAAAAATTAGTATAAAGAGGACTTTTTGGAATAAAAGAAAAAAATAAAATCATTGGTGGCATCTGGGGTTTTATGAGTGTATCAACCTTTGCTTGATATTTCAGGACCGGGGTATTACAGGGTGTAGGTGATTTCTCCTTGTCCGTTGGTATTGGCTTCAAGTGCGCTGAGGTGTGTGTGTGTGTGTGTGCCTCCTGAGGGATAGGGGTTCAGTTATTGTAGACGTTGCAGAACATGCGTGCACAGGTATGCATTAAGGGGCACATGCGCTGATGGTGGGTATTGATGTTTAGTTGGTTTCTTTTGGGTCTGTTTTTGTTTCTTTTGGGTTTGTTTATTTATCAGGTATTGGTATTTCATCTGTCCATCTGTGGGTGAAGAGTGCGTGTGTGAATGCAAATAAACGACTTCTGGTTGTGCACCGTATTTTTCGTTTGTGTGTGTTTGTTGTGTGGGCGTTTCATACTCTCAGGTATAAGGGGGAGAAAGGGGTGGTTATAACGGGGGTATTTATTAATATTAGATCCCTGTCGACTGTCTTATACTGTGACTAGAAGGACCGACGGCCTTGCTGCCACTAAACAACAACCCAAGAACCGTTTGAATAATAAGAAAAAAGAATTTATGTAATAATCTTCCATAAAACCACCTAACTTAAAATTCTCCTTTGAAGCAAACAATACAGGTATTAAACTACCTTGACATAAAAATTGATCGTCATATCTCATATATATACCATTCTAGAAGCCCAATGGACAAACCTATCTATGTAAACATCAAAAAGAAACCACCCACCATCTGTATTAAAAGCCATACCCCATTGGCATAAATTCTGAGAATATCAATCTGTCATGCATTGAAAGAGATTTCCAAACAATGCAGCAGTAGAATACCAAGAATGCACTGCCAAATAAAAAAGTGGGTACAACTACAAATACAATTCAATCCAGACAATAACACTATATAGAAATAAGATATTACAGGAAAAGAAAAATCACATGGTACATACCACCATTACGTCGGAAAAAACTGAAAACAATCAGAGGATTAAAGAATTCTTTAAAATTTAACAACCTAGTTCCAAATGAACACAAACTATATAAAATATTCAACAATAAACTCCGTCAAAACTATCGTTTTCAATGCTTTGCCCAAACCTCAAAAAATTAATTGTTGAATCTATTAAAATGATAAACCCAACACAGCAAAGAACGAGTGAGGAAAGGAAATCTTGCAATTGCATCCAAAAAAGAGCTGTGCCCCCTCGAGCAATAATATGCCTTCACAAAACATCTGCTATACCAGCCACTGTGACATCAGAAAATGAAAAAGTTACATACTTTGGGGATCATGAAAACACACTTCAAAACCACATATGCATAACTTACAAACAGTCATGTAATAATGAAAACTATAAAAAAACAAACTAGACTAGCAAATATATCTGGCCCGAAATTTAAGACGCAAAACAAGCTACAATTATATCCTGGAATATCATAAAAAGCGCTCCACCATTACAGTCAATGTTTCAAAAAGGGGCTACCTGATGTTTTAACTGAATAATTGGTTAATACTATGCAAACCCACAATTAGAAACTTTAAATACTCAAAACAGAATTTGTAAACATCTGCAGGCATTAATGGAAATCGTTGTTAGTGGAATACACCTCTAAAACAAAAAACTGAATGCCCCAAAAAAACACGTGCAGCCAACCCGAAAGTGCAAACAACCGCAAACGGGAGCCCTCACGCTATATATACATCGAGGCGGTGGGCAAACAAATATACCATCATGATGAAAGCGCAACGCGCATCGAATACAAATTTGTAGATTTCTTTTTTAAATAATCTATTTTAATCAAATGTTGCGACCCAATGGAGGTGGGAGAGCACATTTCAAAATCATTTTGGGCATTTTAACCACACTAAGCATTTTTGTATATTATTTATATATATATATATATTTATATATATATTTTAGATTCTTTTTATATAGATATATTTATATATATATATATAGATATATGTGGGTGTGTTTGGTGGTGTGTGTGTGTGTGTGTGTGTTGTGTGTGTGTGTGTGTTGTGTACCTTTACAAATGTTCTATTATAAACAATGCTTGCTCTTATGTCTTCGATTGAAGTATAAATAGGGGGAGATATGCATTCATTTCTGCATGGTTTGATAGTTCTGCTACACACGCACATTATATAAACAGGTGTGTGTGTGGGTGTGTGTGTGTGTGTGTGTGTGTGTGTGTGTGTGTTGTGTGTGTGTGTTGTTTCATACATTTTGAAAACTTGTGCACTGCGGTAGTGAGTCAAAGGAAAGTGTCCCCTCAAAATGAAAATTGCGAGTGGTTATGTCGGACATAAATCATGTGGTTTGGATTTGTTGGCGAGATGTTGCCTCAGTTCATACATGGGCAAACTTTCCATCATGGTGGACAGTTTTTCTCACCAATCTCTTGAGTTTTTATTCAGATACTAACTTACTGTTCAAATATGTCACTCTCCACCTCCGCAATCATGGTTTATACATTTATCTTAGAGCCCTTTGTATACAGTATCTTCTGTCATCAATACTGTAAACATTCTTCGTCATCTTTTTTTTATTTGTGATCATTGTTCTGTGGATAGGGGTCTGCTTGAATTCATTGTAGCTTCACATTGTTAACGGAAATGTAGCCGGCCTAGACGGGAAAAAGAACTGGTTAGGTTTGTATGTAATGGCAAGAGTGAGTGAGCAGTGAGAGGAGGTTGAGAGAGAGAGTGGGAGAGGCAGTAGTGGAGGAGGAGAGAGGACCGAGAGAGAGAGAGGAGAGAGAGAGAAGGATGGGGTGGGTGGTGGTGGGAAGGGGGCAAAGGAATAGAGAAATTGAATTGGGGGGCCATGAATTAGCGCGGTTGGTAATGTCCCGAATTCGTGATCTGGTGATCATGGGGTGCAGGTTCGATTCTTACGCGGGCCGATTATCATGGGGAGTTTTCCCCACCGTTAGTTACCATTGGTTCTGACGCCATTTCCCATACAGTCCTTGAATTTGACTAAAAACCGAGGTTCGTGTGAACGCTGGCTTAACATTCTTGCACTCGCGCAAAATTCCATCACCAGCTTTCGGAAAGGATAAAGGCGTTGGTTGGATTGGACACATAGTTGCACTATCCGTGATAAAATCGATGGAATTGAATAGAGTTGTTGTATTGTATGAACGATATGGTCTGGTGTTGACACGTTATCGATTATTGACAGCAACAGCAACGCAGCTCTTCAGTTGGGCGCTACCAGGTAGCCGCCAGTTTTGTAAACGCAGGATGACGGATTGTAAGTGCTTAGACTTGGTTTAGGCCCAGAGTAGGCGATGTATTTGTACCCCCTTCATAAGAGTTAAAAAACAGGTATTTAATTTAATATATTAAACACGTTTTTGCATCTAAAGGGGGCTTCGATGTTTGTTTTTATAATACTGCCCACGTTTGTTGCAAATTGAGAGGTTTATGGCCGAAAGGGGCATATTTCATCATTTTAAGACAAACAGAGCTCTCCTTGTTTCAATGGGAAGGTTCGGCCTATAGGGGCTTATTCATCTTTTTATGACAAAAACAGAGATACCCTTTGTTTCAAATGGAGAGGGTACTGCCTTATAGGGGCTATTCATAATTTTATTATAGACAAACAGAGCTCCTTTGTTTCAAATGGGACGTTGGTAACTGACCTATTGGGGCTATTCATCATTTTAAGACAAAACAGAGCTCCCTTTGTTTCAAATGGACGATGGTTAATGCATGTCAAGACCACCCTGAAGGGTCTGCCCGGACAGGAGCGAGTATAGATGGGAGGTGAAGGGAGTGACTGACTCACACGCCTCGCAAGAGAACCACACGGAATAGATTTCGATACAATACAACATTTATTCTCACCTGCACATCCAATAGTCATACACAATATGCTATTTCCAAATACAAACTAACATGCACAATCACAATTTATAGCTCTTCTCATCACACCGCACTCCATACACATAGTACATACAAGCATTCCAACAACACACTAACCGCTCTCAATCACAATCTACCTTCCCATAACACATATCACGCCATTCCTTTCCATGCTTCACGTGGTTCCCCCACTCCTCACTCTGTCTCTCCAAAGTCCTTCGAGAGCACGGGTCGACCTCTTGGCGCCCCAAACCGGGTCTGTTCTGAAATAGAGTTTTCATGGCCGACATCCCTTGACGCACGCGACACCCAAAATGGCACGTTCTCTGAGTTACCCAACACCCGGTCCGTAGCACTGGCTGGAGGTCCGTGGTCGGTGAGAATTGGCTCCCGTGGGATGGGGCGTTGTCGCGGTAAGTCCCGGACAGGGCCAGGACCATCCAGACAAGTCCTACATGCTCCTCAACCAGTGCGCGGGTTCCCACAGCGCAAGCTTCGGGGGAGACCCAGGGATGGAGAGAAGGAAGGAACTGGAAAGGGAGAATGAATGATGGGTACTGGATCCCCGCAGTACAGTTCGGTCTATGCTTTTTGCGGCTTAAGCCTAACTGCCACTCTGCATGATGAGCGCGAGGGGTGGTGTTTGCTGAATAAATTGTTCACATAAGCCTTAACACAGACCTGAGCTACACAGTAACTATCATAACGAGGAATGTTCGCTAAAATGGTCTCCTCACCTCGATGCAGGTATGAGATTACAGTGACAGGCTAGAACAAACAAATATCACGATTTCTTCATCCTCATTCACTCACGTGCAACATTTTCCTTTCTAGGTACTTGAACAAATACAGCAACCGCATGCTATATAACTGCCACCACATTTGCAAATAATAATACTCAATGGCTACATTATCCACATCAGATTATAACTTTCAATTTGACACAATTCTCCTACCACGCATTTCCAAACGACGAATCATGCGTATCGCACGCTCGCCAAACATTATAATCTGTTTCCCCTTGCATGCAAATACCTGACGGTGGCGAGAATGCGAGTCCGGCAATTTTGAATGACAGGGGCGGACGGCGAGGACCAAGCAAGTACCAAAAATGAAGCACCAGGTTCTCCCCATCCCCAACGTCTTCCGCATCACCAGATTGCATTAAAAAGGAGAAAGATTTTGGATATATATTTTTTGTCTGGCCAGGTTAAAGATTGATATTAACCTGAAAAAGTTGGTCTCAATCAATTATTTCTTTTATATATTTGAAAAAAACGAAAGAAATTGCGCAAAAGAGAAGAATTAGCTGGCTATAAACAACAAAAAAACAACAAACAAAATAAACATCACGAAAAACTGATGCTTACCCAGCGACCCGTGGGTGACCCTAATGTGGCCGGGTCAAGCGACTCTCTTGCCCTCTGGCCAGTTGAGTGTGTCAGCAGAGCTGATGCGGGGGAAAAAAGATGAACGTGAGGTGAGGTTCCCTCCCACTACGGCCGACTGGAGGAGATGAAGGTACCGTGCCGTACCTTCGACGAAGTGGTTTGTAGTTCCAAAAACAGAGCAGGCGATCTCGAGGTCTTCTTCGCTCGAGTGAAGAGAAAACCTCCTAAAACGATGGCAGCCAAACATGCCACGCTACCGTCACAAGTGAGAATACCTCAAGCCTAAGAGGAATATGTTACACGTGCGGCAGGTTAAAAAGACAGGTGCGGCATCAGTTGAGGGAGGGTTAGAGCAGCGAGTTCATAGGCGGAAAAGGTACCTGCCCACCCGTGATCCTGCAGGAATGAAGTGCAGGGCCAGTGAAATTAGAGCAGAGAGAGAGAAAGTAAACCTAACCTGAGCTGATCGATTTATAAGGTGCAAACGCACCCAAGCCACATTTAAGGACGGATACACGTCAACAATACATCGACTAGAATAATAAATGGAATATTTCCACACTCTAGATGGGTTAATCTGTCATCGGGCCTCGTAACAGAAATAGTGGATCAAACCCCCCTTCTCTAAAAGAATCTGTTTCTCGAGATACATTGCTCCTTTGAACCTTGACGCATGTGCAAATTCTCACAAACTAATGGGGACCGAACCCAACCACTCTGTGACCGGACAGAGTCGAACAAAACCATTCATATACCAGTCCATGATTGAATTACACTGGGAGATACATTATTACTTACCATTTATTCAAATCAAATATAGCAATCTTCCAACAATGATTAGTAGCAATCCGAGACTGGTGATGATGCCACTACCGACAACTGTCACGCCAGACCAAATAGGGGACATAACCCTGCTGAGGGGTATTGTCCCTCTGGACTGATTTCCCCCTATTGGGTGTGATGACTACAGTGCTCGGCTGAGATAGTCAGCATCGTATGGATGGAAAACCTTGTTTTGGCGAAAAGTGAACTGACACTGCAGTTCCACTGCCGAACCATGTGTCGATGACTGACTGGCTGGATCCGGTCCAGCATCTGGAGTGGTTGATGATCGTCTCCAGTAAAAACTTCCGGGCGGGGTACTTCTTTATTGGGCACGCAGCCAGTGCGCTGTCCTAATCTGCCAGAGAGCTTCAGCAAACAGTAGGTGCATTCGATTGTCTAAGCGGGACAGCCTTATGGTACCGCAGTCGCGTATGTACACCACTACCCAAGATGTAACGGTGGCCACGATTGGTATGGGACTTAATGGGTCCCACCAGGTCGCGACACGACCTTGCTGGTATGGCCCTCCCCAACCAGTGCATGACCTAGGGGAATCACCGCTTCAAGCGACCATTAGGCGTTGTCCGTTGGCGACATCGCACTGCGGCAGTACTGCCATACCTGAGATATCATCCCCGGCCAGTAGAAGTCTTGTCTCACCCGCTCGAGAGTCCGCTTTGAGCCCTTATGGCATGACATGGGTGTGAATCATGGCGCCTGCCGGCCACGGGAGAGAAGATTCTCTCAAAGCTTTTGGGGAACGACTGCTGCTTGGCACCCTTTCTGCCTGAGTGAAAACCCTGTTGTGGTTCCCTTGTGGAGCTTTATAAGCTATACCTTGGCGTGTCGGGCCGGACTGAAGCAGGACGATCCAACCTGTTGTCGTAGGCGGTGGACATCCAAAAAGTCCCTGGCCTGAAGGACGGACCTTGGTAGCAGGCAGCCCTAGCAAGCTAACATAGTCAGAGATCGGCTGAAGAAATCGGGACGCAATTCTGCTCCTGTTCTTAGCTTTGGCCGCGTGTGGTAAATCCCACACACGCCTGTAGGGCTGATAAGTTGACAACGGTCTGACTGCGTCAGCTCGCAAAGGTATAGTATTCCCTTGAGAAGGGAATTACAGAGGTCGCTCCATCAGCATATGGCCCATTTCCTCGCCACAGAAGTAGGGTGGTGGTGATTGGAATGAGTACAGAAGGACGGGGTGGAGGGTAAAACCTGCCTCCACCCGCACACTTCGTTATGGCTCCCCGCTGAGCTCTGGGGATACCAAAGCCTTATCATACAAAATATCGTTGATGATCCCGAATCCATTGATGGTGTACGAAAATGGAAGAACCAACATCAGAGGAGATACTTCTGGGCACTCCGTTAACCACCAGAGGCTGGGATGGAACCCATCGTTAGCCGAGACATCGATGGACGCTGGAAGGAAAGGGTATAGCCCCATGTATTACCGGCGCGGACCTTTAGGACAATCTTTTCCTAATTTGGCCAGGTACGAACACAAGAAAACACTGTCGGGGTGCGGAGGTCCCCGATGCACTGCCTGCCTTGTTAGACCCGCTTGCAGTCGTCGGCGCCTTATTGCCAACATAAATCCATGTGGGGGTCTTCCTGGCGTATCTGGGCGGTGCCCATAAGCCATACGGGCTTCAGAAAACACCTCAGCGGTTATGGAATCGCAGCCGCTAATCCTGAGGTGCTGTCTCGCCTATACGGATCCTCCAACTCTGGCGGGAAACGGTGTTTGGTAAGTGTTCGATGAGAATCAGATCCTCCAGCTCCGCTTAGCCAACTGTCGCCAGTTACCCTTGAGTTTTGCGCTCTGCCTATCCTCCAAAATCTGAACGAGGTCTCGGCGGTATTCTTTTCATGCGCCCTGAACTTCTTCCTGTACGTCTCTGGGGTTTAAGGTGGAAACGCCTACGCAGAGCCAACTGCATGTCTCTGCATAAGTCGCGCGCTTAATTTAGAGGTGCTCACAATCCCTGGCAGTACAGTACGTATAAACCAGAAAAAGGATGCATGGCCTTTTGTTCCTGGGACTATTGGTATGAAGTAGCTACCTTGTAAAATGCTCCTAAGTTAACATATCTTGGTCCTCAATAGGTCGATCTGAACTCTGGAAGCTTTAATTTTGGGCTCTAACTCGATCACGGGCATGTTGACTAACCCCCTGATTATCAGTTAGGGAGCACGCGAAAGTAGTTGTTCCTTCATACTTCCTACGTAGAGCCTCCTGTTCTGGCTGCAGACCTCTCGGTGCAGAGCTGCCATCTTCCTTACGCTGATCTAAATCCTCCCGACGGTGGGCTTCCTGTTTGGCAGCCTCTTCCTTACGATTGGGCCTGCCTGGTCGGGCGCCTCTTCTATGCGCAGCTTAGCCTCATCCCTACGCAGAATCTCTGTCTGTCAGGTCTCATCCCTGCGCATTTGCTCCATCTATCCAACTCTCCCTCGCAGGGATCTTCCTGCCTGCCTTGTTGGATAATAATAAGCCTCTTCCCTACGAAAGGGTTGCATCTTCCCTACGAAAGAGGCTTCCTGCCTAGCTGCCTACTTCATACGCTGCCGCTCCAGAAAACATTAGGACGGAGGCGATGTCCTGGGCAAGGATTCACCACTCCCGTCACGGGGAGGTTGAAAAAGTTTGTCCAGTCCCTTGGGTCTCGACTTTTCCATGTGGAAGTCCTCCCACGGGCATACTCCTTACGGAGGGAAGCTTGGGATGACGAGGGTTTCGGTTTCTGCGACTTCATTTGAAGCCAACTAGATGATTCGCTATTCTCTGACGCTTACCGAGCGGAAGTGCCAGTTCGGGGTCTCATCAGGAAGATCCCCCTGCGAAGACGTAGTCTAAAGTACTCTCTGGACTATCGGCTACAGCACGGGTAAATAAGTGGATATAGTACACTGTGTCGAAAATGTACTCTGGTACTATAGTAGGGACTACTTTTTGAAGACCTTCTTTTCGACGCACGCGTCGTTATAACACCAGCACAGGACGTTGCCATGATCAACTTTTTCCTACGGTTCTCAAATACATGGGATAAAGACAATGTCCACTTGATTAAAACTGATACCGCACGGATATGTTACGTCTCTTGGTGGGTACTGACTGAGATACTGCTAATAAAAAAAAATGTCAACGTGATATGTCCGGTGGATCCCACTCTGGCTACACCGCGCTCTACTAACAGAGCAAACAGTGCGGTGGGGGCTCACGGAAAAAACAAAAAACAAAATGTCCAGGTGCTCACACTCTGGCCAACACCGCGTCCACAGCATGAGAAACAGTGCGGTGGGCTTCTCACCGATCAAAAAAAAACTATATGGCAGTAAGAATCGGAGAAATGAAAATAATATGACACTCTAACTTCTGATACACCCACTGTACTCAATACCCGGTAGAGAAAACTGGTTAAATAGCACAACAGGTACGGCATGATGAGTCGGCACCTGAAAGGAAAGTTTACCTGGGCCGTATCTGCGTGAGGCACCCGGCGGGGGAAAGAGGTTCTGGAAGCGGTCGATTCCCCTTCGTCTCGACGTGACTCCTACAGTCACACCGGTTGTTCCTTCAGGCCTCAGAAGATCTCCCTACACACTAGAGGCACCCAGCCATCCACCCACTTACAAAAACGCGACAAACTGAATAAAACATACATGA
The DNA here is from genome assembly GCA_018398815.1 of Conus ventricosus. Lineage (NCBI taxonomy): Eukaryota > Metazoa > Mollusca > Gastropoda > Neogastropoda > Conidae > Conus > Conus ventricosus. The sequence continues at coordinate 19,232 of JAFLJL010009884.1, forward strand.
CTGTAGGACTTCCGACTGGTACTCCGCGAAACGACGGTGAGAGACAGCCGATAGCCCTTCACATCCACGGACGTGCCCACTCTAATTGTCACGACCGTCCCACTGAAGGTCTGCCCTGACAGGATTCGGTCTAGATGGGGTAATGTGTATGGTGTGACTGACCTCACACGCCTCGCCAAGAGATCCACACGAGAATATTTCGATACATCAACTTTTTCTTCTCACCAGCTACATACACATTGTCACAATATAAGCATTCCAACATACACAAACTTGCACAATCTTAATTTGCTGTCAACATCACGCACTACCATACACATAGTCACAAACAAGCATTCAAACTCTCACAACCACGACAATACACAATCAACACATCCCCAACACTGTGACGCATTCCTTTCCTGCTTTCGTGGTTCCCCATCATCTGTCTCCTCCAAAGTCCTTCGAGTAGCACCGGGTCGGACTCAGGCGCCCCCCAAAACCGGTTTGTTCCTGTATAGAGTGTTCAAGGCAACGACACCCTTGATGCACGCGACACCACAAATTGGCACGACCTCAGAGTTACACTCACCCTGGTCACGTGCACTGCAGGAGGTCGTGGACGGTGGAGAATGGCTCCCGTAGGTCAGGGCGTTTGTCGCGGCCACAAGTCCCGGACAGGGACCAGGATCATCCAAGCCAAAGTCAAATTGCTCCTCAACCATCTGCACGCGTCCCAACAGCGCTATGCTTTCGGGTGGAGCCCCCGGGTGGTGAGAAGGAAGGAACTGGATGGGAAGGAGAAAGAAGGGGTACTGGAATCCCCGCAGTCTGTACGGTCGGTTATTTTGCTGCTTAATCCTATCTGCCACTCGCATGATGGGCGAGGGGAGGGGTTTGATGAAATAAATTGGTTTCACTATCAGATTAACTCAGTCTGAGCTTAACACAGTCAACATAACCAAACGAGGAATGTGCGAGAAAAGGGCTCACTAACACGAAGCGAGGTAAGAGTTTACATTGACTGGCTAAAAACAAACAAATATCTCATTCTTCATCCTTCCTTCTCTCACGTTCAACATTTTCCGTTCTTCAGGAACTGACATTATACAGCTAACGCTGCTCTTTAACTGCCACCACATTTGCAAATTATTATAACTCAATGGCTCATTATCCCTCACTTTTTATAACATTTTCATTTTGACACATTCTCCATCCTCGCATACAAACGTGCTATCATGCGTTCTGCCACGCTCGCAAACATAAAAACCTATCAGTTCCCCTGCACGCACAAACTGGACGGTGGCCCGAGATTGCGAGTCCGGCCAATTGTGACAAGGGGCGGAACGAGGCAGAGACCAAGCATGGACCACCCTGAATTCACATGGTTCTCCCCCCATCCCCACCGAAAGCAAGCATACCTGTTGCATAAAAAGGAGAAAGACTTTTGGTTATAATTATTGACTGGCCGGCGTTAAAGATGGAATTTAACCAAGTAAAAGTGGTCCTCTAAATCAATTTTTCTTTTATAATTTTGATAATAACGATAGAAATTGCGCAAAAAGTGTTGAATTTGATTGGCTTTTCAACAAAAATAATCCAACTACAATAACACGGAAATGATGCATTAACCAGCTACCAGTGGGTGCCAAATGTGGCGGTCAAAGCGACTCTTGCCTCCTCTGTCCAGTGTGAGGTCAGCAGAGCAGTTGCGGAAAAAAAAGATGTCGTTGTTGTGATGTCCCTCCCAATACAGGCCGTCTGGTGGGATGAAGGTAACGTCCGTACCTTCGACGAAAGTGGTGTAGAACCCCCCCCCCCCCCCCCAAAACAGAGCAGGCGTCTCAGAGACATACTCTTTCCGCTCGTGTGAAGTAGAAAAACTCCCTCAACGATGGCAGCAACTTTGCCACGCCTACGTCTCACTGTGAGCTTACCTCAAGCCTTAGAGGAATGTTACACGTGCGGCAGGTTAAAAAGAAGGTGAGAGGACGATAGAGACAGCGAGTTCCAAGCGAAAGGTCTCCAGCCCTCCCGTGATCCTGCAGGATGAATTGCATCGGGCAGGTGGAAATTAGGAGATGAGTGAGAGAAAGTAATCCTGTACCTGTGCACTTCGGAACGACATTAAGGTGCAAACGCTCCACTGCCACATTAAGGGTGGATACACGACAACAACAACGACAAAAAAATAAATAAAATTCCACCACTCAGAGGGGTTAACCCGTCATCGGCCTCGTAAAAAACTCTGACACTGATAGGGGGCATTTTCACATTTTAAGACAAAACAACTCCCTTTTTTTCAAAGGGAGGTACTACATTAGGGCTTTTTCATCGTTTAAACAAAACAGACCCCCTTTTTTTCAAGGAGGGGTACTGCATATAGGGGCTATTCATCGTTTTAAGAAAACCAAGCCCCTTTGTTTTCAAATGGAGGGGTACTGCATTAGGGGCATATTCACTTTTAAGACAAACCAAGCCCCTTTTGTTTTAAAAGGGAAGGTACGCATTAGGGGCATATTCACTTTTTAAAGAAAAAACAGACCCCTTTGTTTCAAAAAGAGGTATTTGCAATGGGCATATTCATCGTTTTAAGAAAAAAAAACTCCCTTTGTTTCAATGGAAGTACGCTATAGGGCAAGGGTTTTTTGCTGATGAAAATTTGTATGTGTATACTTTGGCCCCCATGGGGGGTGGGGCATACGCCCAACAGTAAGAACACAGCGTTGCTGTTTATCAATTTAAGCAGTGTACGCCACTGTCTGACTGCGTAAGAATAGGCATAATTAAATTTGTTTTAAACCGTATCACGCCTCAACACGCGATTCATTTTTTAACAATTTCAGGGGACCTTTTGAGACGCTGTTTGTCTTCCTTTATCTCAACATGCACAGGGGGATTTCGTCGAGTACAATACTGTTTTCTTCCTTTTGACGAGTATCGTCGGGGGGGGGGGTGGGGGGGGGGGGGGACAGATCAAAATTTTGGGTTTTTTTGTTGTGCAAGAAAAAAAATACGCCTGTTACATCCACACATTTCTGATATTTTTTTATTACTCCAACTTTTTTGTACTCCCTTTCTTTTAGAACAGGAGTACTTTAAATGGAACAAGAAATGCTGTCTGTGGTCTGTCTGTTCTGTTCGTCTTTCGCTGTGTTCCGTGGGCAAAAAGTTTCCATCCGCAACAAAACTACTGGGCCGACTTTCTGAAAATTTGTAGGCTTTTTTTTTGGGGCCCGGGGATGATCCCATGTTTTAGCTTTCCGCTAACCTCACTAACGGCGTAACGGCTTAAAGGTTTTTTTCTTTTGGGAAAATCTCAAAATTCTTGGCCAATTTAAAGCGGGTTTTATGATCTTGTGACAAATCGGGGCCCCTTCAAAAGTAATGATGTAACTAAAATGGGTTAAACAACCGTTAAAAACCCTTATTCTCCGTTATTTTTTTATGTATAGGTTATTTAAAGAAATTTGTATTAAAAGGGTTTTCACAACAAAGGGGCTTTTATAAATGTTTCAAAATTTGACCGTTAAAAAAACCCTTATTTTTGAATATGTCCGATTTGAGAAATTTATAGTACACAGGCTTTAAAGGGGGTTTTCATCCCCAAATCATGTTGGTTTTTTAAAAGTATGATCGACGTGTTTCGATGTACTGTTACTTTTTTTTCGGAACCACCCTATCCGTTTCGGCGTGAAATACCAAATTGTGACCGCCACGGGATTGCCGAGCACAGTACGGAAAAAACAGAGTCGGGGGTTCCCCAAGTGCTATAAATGCCAAGACTGCCGCGAATGAAAACATGTCCCTAAAAGTTTTGCTATGAGGGGTCAAAATCAACATTTCCGCTAATTGCAGATGTTCCCACTGCGATCAATTCCAACAAAAGGGCGTCGAACGTAAATTTTTAACTTTAAAGGGAGGAAATTAAATAAATAGGGAGGGGAACAGAAACAAAAACAGTAAACAAGGGGTAACTTTGCTCCCATAAGAAAACCTAACCAAAAGTACTTTTATTCAAACTGCCCGCGCTTTTTTTTCCCCCCCCAATTTTGATTTTTCCTAAAAATTGTCTGACTTATTTAAAATTTTAAAAGGCTGGCCACTTGAAAAAATTTTTCTTTTTTGGGGTTTTATGGGAGCAAAAAGTACCCCCCACTTTTTT